>UYYA01005087.1:27122-41699 GCA_900624975.1 Angiostrongylus costaricensis
CTAAGCGAAATACAACCACAACGTTGCTGAGATATCTGCAAAACTCTGGACCGCAGGTGTCTATGGTGGGAACGAACGCGCTATTGTCCTTTCCGGGGAGTAACGCGTTCACCACCACACCATGCGGGTCCTTCGTTTCGCTTGTCTCTCAGCTATTTCTATCGATCTTTGCCGCAGCAATCAAGCGAAACGGAGGACCCGCATGGTGTGGTGGTGAACGCGTTACTCCCCGGAAAGGACAATAGCGCGTTCGTTCCCACCATAGACACCTGCGGTCCAGAGTTTTGCAGATATCTCAGCAACTTTGTGGTTATATGTTGTTTGTTTAAAAAAATTTTTAGGAAATCTTCTTATAATTATGGCACAAATTATCGTTGCCATACAGATGGTTTATGAACAGAAATATCTAAACCAGTACGACGTGCCTGCCTTATTCGCTGTTGGTCTTGAAGGTTTGGCTGACGTAATTTTTTCATCCGCAAACATGACCTGATCCTTCTGTGGCCCAACCCTCCACATATTCTTGCCTTTTCAGTTTTGTTTATACTTTTTTTTAGTACAAAGATAGTTGTTGTCATTCTGTTTTCCTTTCCTAACGTTTTACTGCCTCATCGTAGCTGGGGGATTTTCTTGGGTGCTGGACTGCGATTTACAGCGGGGGATTCATACCTCCACTAGCGCCTTCCAAACTCGGAAATCCGACGTTTCTCTCCGGATGCCGAGTAAACGAATACAAGGATCCGCCACCGCCGTGGTATCAAACTGGTCGCCTCGTGGCAAATCTCCCTCTGATCCGTAAGGATGGCAGATGCCTGTGGTGGTGATGACTCGAGCAGACTTTGGCGACGCTAACCTCCAGACTCCAGGAAACCACAGTGGCTAAACCAACAAAACTCCAAGATAATGGGAATTATGCTGGGTCCCGCAGAATCAGTGAAGACGGGCCATCCAACTATCCAAGAAACTATCCATTTCATTTCCTAGTCAGAGGACAACAGAGGTATCTTTTGTGGCAATTGGATTTAATCTTTTTCATGAGTGTTATTTTCAGTATTAAAAATTACTTAAAGCGTTCTAAATGCCCAATCAACCGATTATATTGCAGGTCTTTTCGGGACGATAATCCTATCCATTCTGTTGGTTCCCATGTATTACATTCACGTTCCGCGCACGTTTTCTACAAACCCTGAAGGCCGTCTCGAGTTTAGTTGTTTATGCGGTCAGATGCAGATTTATTTTTGATATTTCATTCCTATTTTAGGACATTTTCTTCGCATGGAAAGAAATTTGTGAGCAACCGTGGGTTGCTGTTGCACTATCAGGAATCATTGTTAGGTAACATCATTTAGTGAAATAGTCGCGTGCTTAGTTAGAATTTTCGTCTAATAATGATAGATTACGAATTTCCAGCATAGCTTTCTTCAATTTTGCTGGCGTTTCTGTCACCAAGGAACTTTCTGCTACTACTCGAATGGTTCTCGATAGTGTTAGAACTCTTGTGGTTTGGATACTTAGCATACCACTCTTTGGAGAACTCTTCATTCCTCTGCAGGTTGTTTCTTGAAATTATATTAATAAATTATGGATAAAACAAGTCAAAATAGCTGTTCTCTGGAAACGGTACAATAGCAGTGGTCACAAGGGGTCTAAGTACAAAAGTCCTTAGGTTACACATCGTTTCACGTTTTAAACGTCGTTTTCTCTTAATGTATCATCAATGTTTGTAGTTGTGCGTTTGCGCTGGGAATATTAAGTTTTCCAGGACTTTTAGCAATTCTCAAGTCCTGCAAGTAAGGGATTGAAACATGAAATTGTTTTTTAGAAAGTTCTAGATTAGGTGGTATTTTCAGGCTCTTGTTTAATTAAGGTATTCTATTTTTGGAAGAGTTATTAACTGCCACTAGTTATAACACTTCCGTTTGTTTAACGCATTTGCGATATTTTTTTTTGAATGCATGGTACTACTTTTCAACAATTAAAGTTTTTGACAAATTGACAAACTTACATCGGAATATTTGAGATTGTTTACTTCTAGTTTGTCCAAAACTCAAATTTTCGTGAAGAAAAGTGTTGAAACTCTTAGTCCAAACGCACTTATGAGACCGCAAACGTCAAGTATGCATTTGTGGCGTCACCGCACCCTGTTTGGCGAAATCCCACTTATAGTATCTCTTCCCAACTGGAGATGTTTTTGCTTTTGGTAGCAGACATGTGAAGAGGTTTGCTCTTTCAAGGTGGTTAGGATTTTATTGTTATTGTGGTGGATTTAAAGAAATTGAGTCTCGTTGCAAGGACACACATATTGCAACTTTTTATTTCAACCAAAATGTTAATTGTGAGCTGAAATATGTTTAGACGCGAGTGCTTAAGTTATTTCAGCCAACTATGTTGAACTTGGCTTGAGAAAATCAGAATTTGTGGTGCACTAGAAAAATTTGCATTCCTTAGGTAGGAAAATGTAGCATTTAGCAATTCTAATTAGTTTATTTATTGATTTGGTTTTTATTGTAACCAACGAACTCTGATCTCTAAACTGTTTACCGCCTCAACGTGGCTGGGAGGAGTTACTGGGCGTTAGGCTGCGATGTGCAGCGGGGATTCATCCCCGCGGCAGGATCTCCCGAGCTGAGAGGGAGTCCGGTGTTTCTATCAGGAAGCCTAGCTAAGAGTAAACCAATACCAGTATCCACAACCGTTCTGGTATCAAACTAGTCATAGTGGCAAATCCCTGTCATCTACAACGGCAGCAACTGCCTGTGGTGGTGACAACCTGGAGCAAACTTTGGCTAGGCTGACCTCAGAACTCTAAGGAACACAATGGTTAAACCAGCAAATTATAAGGTGAATGGAAATAATGTTGGAGCCAGCACAACCAGTGAAGGCGGGCAGTCCAAGTATCCAAGTAAGTAATGAAATCTCGTGCTAACTGAGAGGTATCAGCTTGAACTTGAACGGAGCCGCTATTTCCATTTTAAACCATCTAGATGGATTTTAATCTCAACCGTGATCTTATGAATCTTGTAGAGGTTATAGTGTCTTAAATTCGCCACGAATTTGCTTGGTATTTCAAAGGAGGTGGTTCTGGCGTTCGCGATTCCTTTTACTATGAACGTCGTAAAAGTCCAAAATCGTGAGGAAATTTTCTCTTTCGTGCTTAGTGGGACGTATGCAATATCTTCTTAGTTAACTGTGGTACTGAACTTATTCGGCAATTGATTTTTGCCAAAAGGTCGTGCCTGTTGCGTATTCACCTGCACAACCCAGCCACAGGTAACGTACAGGGATGCTCACATTCACTTTGTTCTCCTGTTTCTGACTGTCGTTTATGATTGTGCCTAGCTCAATGCGTGATTTTGGCTATGAATTGAGTATGCATCGTTTTCTTTTCTGACTTATTTATCCGCTGCTGGGTGAACATGATTTTTTTTTTCTGGAAGTATGGTGTAGTTGTGCTTGGACATCCAGGATGTTCAGTACGGAGACCTCCGCCTCTTGTGCATCGAAGAGAGGTCTGGTCCTTTGTTTAGGATTCTTCTAAAACTGCAGCGATTATGGAGATCAGTCTAGTTTTTCAAGGCGATATATAGGTCGAATCTACGAATGTTTTATTACTGTATTTTTCTCCTTAGGTATAACACTTAGTGAACTGTCTTATCGGATGTTCGTTTTATTAGAACATTTTTCCATAAGATGTCAAAATAGCTGTGCCTGACATCTCCAAATGTTCCTAATTCTTCACCACAGGAACTCAGCAGCTTGGTGGTTCGGATAGGTCTTTTGTTGTATTATGCCTTGAATTGCGACAAAGATTCTTGCAACGATGCGGCATCTTAGGGACTGCTCAAAGACGAAGTAACGAGCCGATTATCAACATCAAATGAATATTCCACCGAAAAAGCGAATAACATTTAGATGCCTAGTAAATTCGTTGTACATCAATATTGTTGTGAAATTTTTTAAAAATTTTACACAGTCTACCTTCACATCCACCGCGGGCTTAACACGATTGGACACTAAGTGGACAGGATGCTTTTACCACTGTTTGCTTGTGAACTAATATAGTGTACTATTTTAGTTTGTATCAGTTAAATTGTTACGTTTTAGCTTGTTGGTTTTGGATTTCTTATCCTCGGGATGTTCGTATACAACGACATCATCATTGGTCCGTGGTTCCGCCAGCGTATTCTTCCAAATATGGGCGAATCACATTTTTGCACCCGGTCAGTCCGATTATTTCTACTAGTTGACCTTTATTTGGTGAAACACGGCGATGGTAGAAATCAAGTTACTATTTATCAACAGTCAACTAATTGGGTGAAAATTTAGTTTCCAGTAAGCAAACGTGTTCTTGTTGATATTAACGTCCTAAAATGCGGCTGATGAAAACAATTCTGTAGATGACAAAGACTACCGAGTAATAACCTATCTTTTAAAAAAACTGCTGGGTTAAATACCTGTTCTCAGTTTGGTCACAGCAGCTTGTTGATTAGTGCCGAGTTTCACGGATATTTGGTTCCGGACTTATTTTCAACGTAGTTCAAGGTACTCTCGAATTCCATTTTCAGATGTTGCTTCACGATTTGCGGGGCTGACTTGATTGAAACAGAAAGTGAGAATCTAATCAATGAAGATCAGTAGCGTTATAGCTACCCTTCTAAGTTTTTCCATAATTCTTTGTGCATATTATTCATGTTTAATTCTTAAATTAGCGTCACCAAGTAGATGTTTCTAACGTGTAACGTTTGCTACCATCGCACTAGGTGCTTATTTTAGAAATGTTTGTTTTAATTATTAAACTGTTAGTGTCGTTCTGTGTTCCAGCTGTGCATAGACGCCATTTTAACTTGTAAAGGTTCCACTGTTGTAAATTCAATTACGTATTTCTTTCAGAGAGTTCTAATTGATTGACATTAAAATTATCATCCGCAACCCTAGGAATTGTGTTTATGTGTAATATCTTTAGTTATACTTGTTGTCTAATGCGGTTAATTGAGGTTATTTCTATATTATCCACTTTTAAATTCTCTAGTTTTATATGCCATTCATGAAAGCGTGTTCATTGGTAACTTTAGGTCTCTACGGATCTAATCTGGGTTATGTTACGTTGTCGTGTTGTGCTTGTCCTTTTTAAACACCCCACCTGTGTTTTATCTTACATGGGTGAATAAACATTGATTATGTAGCGTTTTCTGGGATTGTCACCAAAGGGGAGGATGTAAACTCTTTTAAGTTGCAATAAAAGAAAAAGTTGTGACCGCTCCATAATTTTATCCCGTTGTTTAGGTCATGACGAAAATCACCTACTTTCCGTTAGTACTGGAGTTATTTGGATAAAAATATTTTCTGCATACGCAACACACTATTTAACACATTCGCACGGTGACCGGTATGACCTCTAAAAGTCATTATTTTTCAAGGGTTTATTTAGGCGCAATGTTCTTTTCTTAACCTATTGTAATCTTTTGGTGGCTTATCCAACATAGATATAACATCACATCTCATCCCTGCAAGGGTATATCATTAATAATTTCTCACAAAATTTCTCGTTTTTGCGGTGGGAACTATCGCAGTCCGGGAGAGTTTGTGGCCTCGAGAGTGTCTCCGGTGAAGGGGCCCAGAATGCCTCTGCTTCGAGGAACTGGCATGGTATACAGTGTGCAGCATCATTTTTGCCGAGCAATTCGTTGTTTCCTAGTTTTCAGTCGCTACGATAATTTTTGATTGCTGTCTGGAATGAGGGAATATCAAAGCTAAAAGATAAACATCGTGGCATGCCCCGCAGAACTTATACACAAGTTCACTAGAAGCTGACATCAATATGATTGCATACAGGACGAGTGTCTCTTTATGCACAAAAATTGTATGTGCCCAAAAACATAAGATGGTGTATAACGTACATAGTGCACACAAAGGATAAGAGAAGCGCAGAAATTCTTCCAAAACGCGGAGGAAAATCTAATAACGGAAATCAGACGTAACTTCCAAATTGCGGGATATTGCGGTCGGTGTGAGCTCCACCGGATTCATTGCTAGTTGGGCAAAAAGTTAGAGGCCGCCCCTAGGGCACGTCACGAGAAATTACGCGTCGTGAATGTGTTAAAACTGCGGAAAAGTTGAAGATAAGAATTTAGTCGCTTCATCGACAAACTCCTGATGTTTGTGTGGGAAAAGACGGATTTGTTTCACTAAGTTCCTGGATAGAGAGCTAGATTCTACCTGTATCTGCTATGTATGCTGCATACTGTAACACCTGTAGACCCATGGATCATCGACTGACTGGAGCGGGTGCCAGTAAATCTTCTATTTCTACCATGTCGCGTGCAAGAGTAGCCAGTGAGTCCTGCTCGCACTGACTCGTTGAGCATCGCATCCTTTTCCTAGGATTTCGTGAAGAAGTCTGACCATCGGCTTAGTGCTCTTCCTCTGAAATGTTTGAAATACTGATGAATCCAGTCACTAACGGCTGCTGTGCATCGGTTGTCGTTCATGCGCATTACGTGTTCGGGGCACTTTCTCTTCGAACGTATAGGGTATAAAACAACATCTTTAATCTTTAATCGTTGGCGTAAGTCAAGGCTTCGGGATCCACTCCCTCGTTTGTGTGGCACGGGATACTCCCAAGATTGTACTTTCGACTGCGCGTTCAACAACGCTAAATGATCGTCGATTCGTTCATCCTACTTAAGCAGCGAAAAAGTTTCTGACTCACGCAGGAAGGATCGTTGAGTAGAAGAAGTGGACACGGAGTCAGATGTTCCTTGTTCTGTTCAGTATATCCTCAATACTCTTGAAAGCTCCCCAACCCGCTAGTTCCCTTTTGCTCGACTCTGGAGCTAAGTCGTTCATCAAACTGATTTTCCGACCTAGGTAGACATAACTGGAGCATTCGGAGATATTCGTTCTGTTGAGCGTGAATGGGGCATGCGAAACCAATCCTTCCTCATGAACATCGTTTTTATAAGATCTACTCGAGTACTGATCTTTCCACAGGTCTTATCAAAGGCAGCAACTATTCGTTCCACCCGGTTAATACTTGGGTTACAAAACGATCTCATCAGCAAAGCAAAATCACTCCATGTTGCCCCATTCCAGTGTTGGCATGACGTTCTCGAAAGTGGCGGTGAAGAATTTAGGCGAGATGCTATCGCCTTACCTAATCCCTCTTTTGACGTCGATGTTAATATTACTATAATGAAATTTTTTTTTGGAACCCTGCCTGCTCATGTGTCTACTAGGCTACTCTTCTTCCAGCGTTCTGCCAACTCTGTTCAGGATAACTCGAAAGAAAAGTTTGTAGACGACAGAAAGAAAGCAGATTGGGAGATAGTTGCCCATAATGTTGAAGTCACCCTTCTTGAACAATAACACGGTCTTGCTGGTCTTTCACTGATTAGAGACTTTGCATTCAGACAGGAAACGTGTGAAGAGCCGAGCCAGTGAGTTTGCGAGGACTGGCAGAAGGCTCTTCAGGTGTTCTGATCTTATCCTATCCGTGCCTGGTGCTGTTCGATTTTTCACCGACGAAAGGCATGTCGGATTTCAGAAGGGAGAACCGGTGGTACAACATATCCATCCTCCTTTATTTCATATGACGGGAGGTAAACGTGGCTATCGAGGAGATACGAGTAGTATTCGCAAGTGATTTTCTCCATTGCCTTTCTGGACGCTGTAACTGCTCCGTCCGGGCTTCGGAGAGCAATCATTTTGGTCTTGTAATTGACGAAACTTCGGCGGAGTTTGCGAATGCTTTTCCCAGCCTCTACAGCTTCGACAATTGCTGCTGCTCTTCTCTCTTTAAGATCTTGTTTTGTCGCCTTTCTGCATATGATGTGGCCTATTTCGCTACGGTACTCTCCACTGCGAGGCTCCCACGTCCAGCGTTGAGAGCGAGGCTTCTGGAATTACGAGTTACCATGAATGGTCTTACTCGTCATGATAAACTCAGACAGGTGCTCACCCTGCTTGTTCAGTTGTGACTCGGTTACCAATGTACCCTTCTTCAGAGATTCTTCTAGGTCCAATATTAACATGAAAATCTCCAGTGATGAGCTTAAGGAATGTATGATCCTTGTTTCGGAATCCCTGTAGGTCCATATAGAGTCGCTTCGACTTTGCCTCTTCAATGCTTCATGTCGGTGTTTTAAACGATGAAGATGGTCAAATCCGATTTTGATTCATATCGTTCCAACCGCAGAGGTCTCATTCTGGTCGTTGGTTGTTCGAATGAATCGAACGCCAATGTCCACATGCATGAATACATCCTCGTAAATACAGAAGGTATATGCTAAATCGGCACAGCAAAAGCAGGTGGTCCATCCCCTGGATCCATCTGCGTCTAAGGGAAGCAATTGTCGCTTTTATTCCGCGCTTAACCCTTTTCGGCACCTAGGGACTCATCACGTTACTTGTCGGCTAACAGGCATAAGATTATAGAGGCAGATTATATCATTTCTCGTGAAATGTTCTCTATCTTTCACTTAAATACGTCTTTCATTAGATTACGTATTTGCATTGTTACTCCTGCACCTAGCTTATTACTTACTAGGATACTTGGACGGTCCGTCTTCACGAGCTGTTCGGACCCCAGCACATGTGCCATTCGTTCCTTTCTCTTGCAATCGTAGTCCATGATGGTTGTCTTGTTCGAGCATGGTAGCGCTTGCCTGTCCCATACCGTGATCTGTAAAACAACTGCAGCTACGGGTACAGCTGATTAGCTTTGTTTACGTACACGTCCGCCCAACGTGTAGGTGGTCGTCCAAGGGGACGTTTGCATTCTGTTGGAGTCCACTCTACTGTTCGTTTCGTCCATTTGTCGTCGATGTTTCGCTGTCGATGTATATTCTCCTGGATCTCGAAAATGACAAATTTCGAAGGTCAGGGCTTCGCATTCCGGCTACATATTGAGTGTGCCGGTTATATTTCAGAAGTTATCGCTCAAGCGCTCTGTGAATAGTTCGAAGCATTCTTGACGTAGTTGAACTATCAACCTACGTCTCTGCAGCATAACAGAGCGATAGGAGGACCGTAGAATCAAAGAGATGAGCGCGGGTTTTCGGATCCTTCAGTTGGTCGGTGGCTTCTTTGAGAGGCCCGAATGCGGCCCTAGCTGCTCTCCTTCTTCTCTCCAGTTCCTCTTTCATGTTGTTTTCCATGTTCATTGATCACCCAAGGTAAAGGTACGACGTAGTCTCTGCAATGAGAGAGCCATCCAATTCAATTTTCAATTTTTCGCCTTCGCATCATGGGTTTTTCATGAACTGGGTCTTCTTTCGATTTATGCGAAGTCCGACTTTTTTCCCCACTTCGTTTAGCTCGTTGATCATCACTTCTGCGTCGCTAGTACTTGTTGAGAAGATGACAATGTCGTCGGCAAAGCGAAGGTTTGACAGGAATTTTCCATCAATACGTATGCCTTTCTCATCCTAATCGAGTGACTTCATTATCCACTGCAGTGCGACACTGAACAGCTTTGGCGACATTGTGTCGTCTTGTCGAGCCCCTTTTCCTATAGGTATTGTAAGAGGTCGATGGTAAAGCTGTATTTTCGTAGTGCAGTTCCGATAACAGTCGGACAGAGTCCTTATGTAGGACGGGTCCACTCCTTAGTCGACAAGCGCTGATAGGATTGCATTCGTTTCGACGCTGTCAAATGCTTTCTCATAGTCGACAAAGGGGACTAGGGGCAAATGGAATTCCGGACAAACTTCGATGACCTTGGACACGTTTTGGATGTGGTCCATGCAGCAAAATCCTTTTCGAAATCCTGCTTGCTCGACTGGTTGCGCCTCATCCAATGTCCTCAATATGCGCGAGAGGATAATCTTCGTGAAGAGCTTGTAGAGCACACTTAGCAAGCATATGGGACGATAGTTACGAAGATCCGTTCGCTCTCCTTTCTTGGGCATAATGAAGAGCTCGACATCCTCCACTGGTTTGGGATTTTTCCTTTTGAAGGTAGCTTGTTATATGATTCGCGAGAAGTACGTGTAAATTGTGGCCTCCAGGTCTAAGGAAATCGGCAGTGATATTATCGGGTCCTGGAGCTGTTCCTCTTTTCATGCTTTCTATCACAAGTAGCCACGTCCACTAGCACCGCCACTTGGCGAACGACGACTTCCACGGAGATCGCCGTTGCCATTCTATCATCACTGCCCTCCCGCTTAATCTTCCTTTACAAATTCGTTTGCATAGGTTGTCACCTGTCACCTGTCGACTGTAGTCCCGTTGATCGTCGAGTGACTCAAGCGGGCGCCAGTAAATCTTCCATTTTTCCCTGTCGCGTGCAAGAGTGGCCTAGTGGGTTCTGCTCGCTCTAGGGAGTCGTCGAGCATCATACCTTTCTTCAAGGCTCTTTGTGAAGAACTCTGACCATCGGTTCTGTGGTCTTCCTGCAGTACGTTGGACATCCCGAGGAGCCCAGTCATTAACGGCTCTTGTCCATCGGTTGTCATTCACACGCATTACGTCTGCCCACCTTATCTTCGACTGTTTGGCGTACAGTTGATCGTTGGCGCAGGTCGGAGCTTCGGATCCCGTGCCTTAGTTATGTGGAACGTGATACTCCTAGCATCGTCCTTTCGTCTGCGCGTTCGATAACGCTGAGTGACCTTTCATCCTGCTTACGCACCGACCTGTTTTCTGACGCGTACATTAGGGCAGGGAGTACCGTTGAGTCGAAAGGTGGGCACGCAGTCGGGTGTTCTTTGTCCTGTTCACTGCATCCTCGATGCTCTTGAAAGCTCCCCAAGCCGCTCGTTTCCTTCTGCTCAGCTCTGGATCTTGGTCGTTCATGATGTTGACTTTCCGACCAGGATAGACATAAGAGATATTCGTTCCGCTGAGTGTGAATGAGGCATGCGAAACCAATCCAATCTTTATGGACATCGTTTTGTGAGATTTAGTCGAAGACCAATCTTCCCACAGGCCTTATCAAAGTCGTCAAGCATACGTTCCGCTTGCCTAGTGTTTGGCGTTATAAGGACGATGTCATCAGCAAAACGAAGATAATGTAACTGCCGACCATCGACTTTGACTCCCATGTTATCTCATTTCAATGTTCGCATAACGTTGTGGAGGGTGGCGGTGAACAGTTTTGGCGAGATGGTATCGTCTTCTCTAACCCGTATTTTGACGTCAGTGTTAATATAGTTTTAAAATGGTGTTATATTGGTTGTGAAATTTTGGTACAGCTCACGAAGAATCATTATGTACTGAGTAGGAACTCCTTGACTATCATGGGCTTCCCAGACTGCTTCCATCTCAACTGAATCAAAGGCCTTCTGTGAATGGATGAAAGTGAGACAGAGCGGTTCTTTGTACTCTCGCGATACTTTAATGAACCGTGTTACCGTGTGGATGTGGTCAACGGTACTAAATCCTTTTCGAAACCCTGCTTGCTCACGTGGCTGTCCTTCGTCTACTGTTCTGTTAATCCTGTTTAGGACGACTCGAGTGAAAAGTTTGTAGACGACAGACGGTAAGCAGATTGGGCGATAGTTGCCGATATCGTGCAGGTCACCCTTCTTGAACAATAACACGGTCTTGCTTGTCTTCCACTGAGTAGGAACCTTGCATTCAGACAGGTAACGTGTGAAGAGCCGAGCCAGTGTGTTTACGAGGACTGGTGGAAGATTCTTCAAGTGTTCTGATCTTATTCTATCCGGAACTGGTGCTGTTCGATTTTTCACCGACATTTTTTTTGTCATGTCGGATTTTGGAAGAGAGAACCAGTGATACAATATATCCATCCTCCTTTATTTTCCACGCCGGTTTATCAGCTCAAGTGTTTGTGGAGACAGACGTCGCTTGGTGACTTTCGAACTCCGAGCTTTCATAGCCCTAGTGTGAAGTTGTTGAATGAGTCGATCGTATTCTTCGTCGATGTTATCGACAACGGCATCTTCCCAACTTGTAAATTGAATAAATCCTAGTTTACGGTGTTTCTGGGACTTCGGTTTTGAAATTTAGCGGCTTTTTCTCCTTACCGCGAGAAATCGAATCTCTCACAAAAAAGACGATGGTCTGGTCCCGTGTAGAATTTTGGGACAACAGCGACATCGGTTAGGCAAAACCCTTCTATTTACTTTGATGTGGTCTATTTCGTTATGGTACTCTGCACTGGTGACTCCCACGTCCAGCGCCGAGGGTGGGGTTTCTGGAATTGCGAGTTACCATGGATTGCCTTGGTCGCCATGATAAACTCAGATTGCCGCTCAGCCTGTTCGTTCCATTCTAATCCGTGGGTCCCAATGTGACGTTCTTCAGTTCTTCTTGGTCCGTTCTTGGCGGTGAAATCTCCAATAATGACTTTGAAGAATGTGTGGTCTTCTTTGTATAACTTCTCCAAATCCATATAGAACACTTCGACTTCTTCTTCGTCATAGTTTGATGTGGGCGCGTATTCGGGTTGTAAGTTGTTCGAATAAATCGATGTTGATGGACAAACTCGTGTTGACGAGAACGCCGACGCCGCCGATTCCTCCACTGTCACATGTTCCTAAGAACAGTTCTTTTCCGGTGTCATAGACGGCGTTGAATGGTTGGCGTCAT
Organism: Angiostrongylus costaricensis; assembly: GCA_900624975.1. Taxonomy (NCBI): domain Eukaryota; kingdom Metazoa; phylum Nematoda; class Chromadorea; order Rhabditida; family Metastrongylidae; genus Angiostrongylus; species Angiostrongylus costaricensis. The sequence continues at coordinate 39,675 of UYYA01005087.1, forward strand.
CTCGTCTCGGCCAGGCCGATGACGTCGTACTTTATCTTTCTTGTTTGCATGAGCAAGTCTTCTATCGAGGACTCGGATGCAAGTGTACGTGCATTGTAAGTACAGATCGTCACCATAGTTCTTTGGAATCCAGGCAGCTTCCATTGGCACTGAGATTTTAGCAGCCTATCCGTACTCCTCCTACCCAACGCTGCGAAATTGGGGGCTTTTTCGGGGTTAGGAAAATGAGTTCCGTTTTTTAAACTGAGTTTAGCATGGCGACACCTACGTATAGTTTGCTGGGGTTTGAAGGTGGGGGCTGGGTGTACTCACGGGAGCTTACCAGGCTCTCCCAGAGTGGACTTAGAGTTTATTTCTTGGACGCAACTCCTAACCGCCTCCCATATACTTCCCAGTCACTTGATTGCAGGCTTTTGGCCGAATTGACTCGTAGAGTACAATCCGCATAAGCAAAAATACACCCACACACGCTTGCATGAATACGCCTCTTAAATACAGAAAGTATGTGCCAAATCAGCGCAGCAGAAACAGGGAGTCCATCCTCTGGATCCGCCTGCGTCTCGAGGAAGCAAAGGTCGCTTTTGGTCCGCGATTAACCTCCTATGCGCCACCTGGGGACGCGCCACGTAGTCGCGCGACTAACCGGCTCGAGATCCCTCATGTAAGATAGATCCGTGGTCAACTACGTATTCTAAGATTTCCGACCGTCCATTGCTTATGTTGTAATGCTATTAATCAAAATCCTTAGGTCTTGCATTGCTAATACATTGTTATCGTCGATTCTCATGTAATTTGTGTTATCAACATAACAGTTTTGTTAAATACTTTCACTGCTCACAGGTACTCTACCAAGCAATTCTTCACTCTTATTGCTAAACACTCCCGCGAACGCTTTTCACATTTTTGCGCTATGAGCACTTAAATCGTAACGCTGTTGTAACCATAGCAATATTTTTACACAATCAGAATGTGCTAATTACTCATATCCTCACAAACCTGCTGCGTAATGTTCAACGCTATTATCAATGTATTTCATTAGGTACAAAAAACCCACCGAACTACCTTACTTGTAATTTATTGTGCATGCATTTCAAATCTCCATGTATTGTTGTGTAAATAGTATGTATATATGTGTATAAAGGTCTAATTACCCACGTTTGAGATGCTCTACCCAGCAATTCTTCACTCTTATTGCTAACGCATTCCCGCGAACGCTTTTCGCATTCTTGCGCTACAGAAATCCCTGTATGAAGTGGGTCGGTGGGAGTAGAGGATATCGGATTTTTTCAACTATCTTTGTGGGTGCTCCCAACGGTTAATACCGCTTGGTGGTTGGGAGGTGTTCCTGGGTGTCGAACTGCGATATACACTGGGAGGTTCCATCTCCCTGGTAGGGTCTCCCAAGCTGAGAAGGAGTCCGGCGTTTCCACCAGGTAGCCTAGCTAAGAGTAAACCAATACCAGGATCCATCACCGTCCCGATATCAAAGTCCCATTGTGACAAATCTCCCCCTGATCCAAAGGGGCTGCAACTGCCTGTGGTGGTGAAGACCTGAGGCAGACTTTGGCCAAGCTGACCTTGGGATTCCAGGCAACCACAATGGCATAATCAGCAAATCTCCGAAAAACTGAGATTATGTTGGGGCCCGCACAACCAGTGAGGACGGACCGTTCAAGTATCACGTATCAAGTATCCTTCTGGAGGCAGTGACTGGTCAGCCGCGAGGCCGGAGAGAGATCATCTTTACTTAAAATCTTCAAAAGTGACCTTAAAGAATGTGTGGAACTTCTCCAAGGTCACATAGGACGATTTTACCTTTCCCATGACCGACTTTCTGTTAACCTCGGCATTAATTGATAATTCAATGTTTTTCATCAATAAGCAGACACGAGGTTGTTAATATAGAATTTATTAGAACACAATTGCTGACGTTTCGGCGGTTTCTCCTTCTTCAGAGCCTGGAAAGGTCAAATTGAGATGTGATCTACTCAGCCAAACACTTTCACAACCCCAGCAGATAAAACT
>UYYA01005088.1:0-41692 GCA_900624975.1 Angiostrongylus costaricensis
CAAATTCTCCGCCTTTATCACTAATAGAAAGTCTAATAGATTTTGAATTCAAAAGCTCTCTAACCTGGCGCATACCACATCTTTGTTGGTGTGTGAGGTTGGAGCTTATTTTTCGTTTTTGGTAGTGATTAAGAATGCGGAGAATTTCTTCCGAAAATAAACGAAATGTAGGGTCAATATCGCTATTTGGTAGCTCTTGTTTAAAGAAGGTTCGGGGAAGGGTGATAACTTCGCCCATAAACAGCAGTTGTAGAAAACCGTCGGCTATATTGGTAATGCGATCAATTTAATAATAATATTTTCCGTCGAAACGCGTAGGCATCATCAGTTTCGTGGAGAGGGCTTTGAAATGAATGGTGAATGGTATTGGTCTCTATGACGACCACAACCTTTGCCTGGAAGTATTTCTGCCCTTGCTAGGAGTCGGATAGTACTCCCTTGGGTGTGCGGAGCGCACTCCTCGCTTCTTTATCAGGTTCATCAGTTTCGTGGAGAGGGCTTTGAAATGAAAAGTGAATGGTATTGGTCTCTGTGCTGACCACAGATATTCAGTTCGTTGCGATCCAGTTTCTCACTTCCAGTATGAAATACTTCAACCGGCCTTCGGATTCTACTTTTCTGGCTACCTACTGGCGGTGTCCAGGAAACTTCTTCGTGCACCTCCGCTGCGAACCCTTTCAGGTTACTGCAATGCCTCCTCTACCGCAATGTGGCACGCACGACTCTGAGGAAGGCGAAATCCGCCGAAACGATAGCTTATTCGTGAATAAAGAATAATAACACCTCGCGTTTGCTCAACTTTTTTCTTACGATCGAAACTGTGCCTGGGTGAAGAAGCGAAACGTTTCACGTGTACGAGTACAAGTTTTGAGAGAAACCTTCGGTATAGGCAGAAAAATTTATTGAAAGCGGCTCAAAAAGGACCAATCTTAGGAAGTGCCATCATGATCTTCTCCACTATAATGTTCTGCTATCATTACTTATGAACCAAGATGTTACTATCACTTCATGCCGCCGCAGTATTAATAACGGAAAGGTCCTCTACCAACCTCTTCCGCTCCACAGTCCGCCTCGGACATCGAAATCCACACTGGTGAAAAGCCGCGTGGGATTCTACCAAGCCAGAGTTGCCACTGAAACACGAAGAGTGGCCGGCTCCACACACGAGAATATCATAGCCGATTTACTTGGAGCACGACCAGAAATTACACGTACTTCTTGCAACCCACACGATATCTTACCTTCAGGAGCAAGAAATCCTAGACCAGTGGAGGGCCCCGCGCACGCTCATCTTACCGAAGAAGGATGACTGAAGGGATCTTCATAACTACCTTCCAATATGTTTGTAGAGGACTCTACTATCTTTTCACAAAAATGGTCGTTTTTCTCAAATTGAAAACGTTGGAAGAGGCACAACCAGTTGAGGAAGAACGATTACAACAGGGATTCTGGTGAATGAACCACACCCGAACCGTATCCATAAATATTCTATCCGTAATATCCGTAAATACCGTATCCTATCCGTATCCTGTTCATAGAAATCTGTTTGGATTGCGATCTACTTCTTGTCGTATCCTTCGTCGATGCGAGAAGTCGCTTGACAGCGTAGATACCCATATATTAATTATACCGAAGTTAGAGGAAATCTAGACCACTATAAGTTGATATAGTCTTCATTGAGAAACGAACTGTTTATTTTAAGCCATCATGACTAACTTGCCTTCTGGCTAAAATGATAGATAGTTAGTATTCGCTTAAGGTTCACAAAAAGATTCTGCAAAAGCGTGCAAAACGTTATGAGCGAAAGAACCTTTAATGTACTATTGCTAATGGTTGTCTGCGACATGATTTGTCCAGTGAAAGTGCAATGCAGGAGTGCAATTTTATGGCTATGGGATTGGAATTCATACAAAGCTCGAAGACTAAAATGGCAAAAATCTACTCCTAGAAAATCCGAGAAAACAAGACATTTCAGATTTGTTGAAGGCATCAGGTCGAAACCTGGTGTTCGCGGTCGGTGGTAGTACAAGGCACGTGCTGATCGCTCATATGGAAATCCCTGTGGTCAGTGGACCTGTGAAGATTACGATGGCTTTAGTATCTTAGCAATTTATAAAAGGAGAAGGCAAAGTCGCCGAAACATCAACTATTGCGGGTAAATATTATGATGACAACGTCGTGTCAGCTCATTAAGAAATTGTCAATTATTCATCAATGCTGAGGTTAATGGAAAGTCGGTCCATCGCTTTGCTACATAACGTCTCAAATACTTTTTCTCTCATTATAACTTTACCATGTACAGCTGACATTTTCTGCTTAGGCAATCCTCTGCACAACCATGAGTCTTCCTCAGCGGGCTCGCGCATGTCAGTGCTGACGCAACAGCTCCATCTTCCGCCAGAATGTGTTCTTGATGACTCTCAATTTTTCGTCCTTTTTAGGATGGTTTTAAAGATATTTGATGACAAAATCTTATTCCTCATCCCATTGCAGAAAACACAGTTTTGTAAGAGTCGTCCGAAATTGCAGGAAAATTCTTACGCTCCAGTGACTGTAATGAGATTTCTCACGAGCATCCAGGTTTTTCCTTCTTAATCTCCTTCTTCTTAAGAGCGTTTATAATTTCGCACAGAAACAACAGTTGCGCAAGTCCGTCGGGTAGCGGTGATATGATCAACATAATTAGAATATTTTCCGCTGGGAGGCGTAGGAACTATCAATTTCGTGGAGAGGGCTTTGAAATGAAAAGTCAAGGCTTAGGCTTAGTAAGTAAGACTTAGTAAGGCACTGCGCTAAGGGCTATTTCTTGGCCAATATTTGATTTGTGCATAATATGACCTGAGGATCCGATGACTGAGCAATTGACACAGTGTTTAAGACTTGGTTGGCCATTATTTAGCCGAGAAATAACTGAAGGCTCTAAACTCATGGCTTTTGTCTTGTTCACCTACTCCCTATTTAATTATCGGTATTAATCTCGACACTCCTTCTCAGAAAACATATTTATTTATATGATCTTAAAAACTAATCATCTTTAGCAGAAGTGGGGTTGGTATAGGTCTTCGTTGTCGTTGTCGTTGTTGTAGGTGTTGTTGGTTCGATGTCTGACGTATCGGAGGTTTCGCCTTCGTCAGAGTCTCGCCGTCCTTCCGGTTTACCTTTGGATTTTTGAAATTTATCCAAAACGCTTCAAGAGTCTTGCGCGTTAACGTTTTCGATTCTTGCGCTAGGATCCGCACAGTCACTTCAAAACTATCACCGGTGTGCTTTTGTGCCCTATGCGAACCTAGAGGAGCGTTTTGACGAATTTTAACTTTCCCATCTAGATGTTCTTTTATGCGGGTACAAAGTGGTCGACCCGTTTCCCCACTATATTTCTAACCGCATGCATTATACGAGATCAAATATATTATACCTGAACTCATACAATCCTTTTTGAGTTATCTCAGAGAACAGTAGATACAAAGAAGCATCGTGGAGATGACTTCCTGTTATTGCAACACCCAAATGACCAGAGGTAACTACAACTTCCACAACTTTACCACTAATAGAGAATCGGAGGATTTTAAATTGACAAGCTCTTTAACCTGAGGCATACAACTTTTTTGCTCGTGTGCATGTGTAAGGTTAGAATTTAATTCTCTACGTCGACGTTGTTAAATATATGGGGATTCTTCCAAGAATAAATGAAGTGCAGGGTCAGTTTCGGTATTTGGTTGTTCCTGCGAAAAGAAAGCTCGGAGGAAAGGTACTGGTGGTAATGCCCCTCTTCGTATTTCGTTACCTAACTCTCCTATCTGCAGCACAGTTGATCTAAACGTTCATGTAGACTGCACGTGATCCTGCCCAGAACTGTTTTAGAAATGGGTTGACTTGACGAAAAACACTCGTCCATTTCTAACAGTGAAAGCGCACTTTTCAGAAAACCTAGGCTCTTGCGGCGTTATGGTTAAATTTCATAAGTCCAAAGGAGGACTGAAAATGCGAATGCCTAACTGCCACAAATGGCTTAGCGGACTATTTCAAATTGATTTTCTGATATTGATGTGTTTCACTCGTCATCTCACGCCAACAGCACACGGGTGAACCAACTTGGAACACGCTGACTAGTTTTTGAACAAAATGGCTTTTATTTATATGCCAGACCTTCTTCATTAATACTGTAGAGCTTTCATCGAATTATAAGGCTGTGGTTGCACAAAATACGTCCAGGCTCTGCAGTAGGCGAAGTCGCCGAAACGTCACCTATCGAACATGAGCAAGAGCGAAAACAACGGCAACTTATGCCAACCTCACATCCGCTCAGCGAAAGGAGATCGTAGGTACAAATTTAGATATACATAAGTTTGCTTTACGTAATTACAATAAAACTCACAAGTTTTTGGAGTTTAAAACTCTTCTTGTCACTTTTCTTAGTAAGGGATCGTATTTTAGAAATCGGAGCGACAAAAGCTAAGGGGTTTTTCCCAGTTGAGCACTATAGTGTTCCCGTATGTTGCGCTGATAATTCCCGGTGTTGCACTCAAGTTAAATGTTGTCACCTGTGCCTCCAGTAATCGTAGCGTAAAAACTCCTAGATCCCAGTAGTAGTAAATCGAATGGAAAAAGTGCCGTTCGAAACGTGATAACGGCGAATCAGATTTAAAAACTAGGAAAAAAGAATGAGTGGGAATACCGCCAAAAATTCCACTCTGCTTTTGATGGATAAGTACTTTTTAACCAAAACCACTATGAGGCTGAGAGGTTTGCAAAACTTTCGCTTCATGTTAGATCGAACCCGGGATTACTCTATGTGAGACAACACATCTTCCCACTACACCACCAAGGCTCTTGCATTTCTCTCGGCCAGTTTTCTACCTAAATTTTGTAAATATCGTAACCTCAAAGTGCTCGTATGTCACATAACAACCTGCCGTGAAAACTTTTAAATACTTTCAAATCCTAAAAATCTTTATCGACGCGCCTCTTAATTTAAAAGTTTGTTGTTTGTTATTTGTTGTTTGATGTTTGTTATTATTGTCATTGTTGTTGTTGTTGTTGTTGTTGTTGTTGTTGTTGTTGTTGTTGTTGTTGTTGTTGTTGTTGTTGTTGTTGTTGTTGTTGTTGCCGTTGTTACTCTTTGTTGCTGTCGTTGCACTCTAAATAGTTTCACTCAGAATTATGTCGATCAGAAGCTCAATAAAAAGCGCCAGCACCGATGTCTATGTACAAAGCGAAATTTTTGTCTCAGTATGAAAATGATTCGTTCTCTATTGTGGCGGAATTGATTCCATCGAATTTTGTAGAAAACAACCAGCTTTGTAGCTCTTTCCATTGCCTTCCTTTCGAATGTACTAAATCACGCATTTTATTTCGATACATGCTGAAACGCTGTCTCCTCTGTGCCTATTCGGTGAGAGAGTTCAGAAGCCAACCAGCGTGAAATACGACACAGCTTATCTACTGCTTGGCATAACAAGCCCGGCACTGAGTGTAGATCGAGGAGGGCGCTACGCGCACCGGAAATAATACCGTCCAACCCCAGCAATGGGCAAAAGCACCACTAGGCGAAGGCCAGGCACACCGGCAACCGGACAGAACGGAGGGGTGGGCGGAGAAGGGAGCAGTTGACCCGAAAGGGTTCGCAGTGGAGTTACGCGGAAAAGTCCCGTGGACACCGCCAGTAGGTAGCCAGAAAAGTAGAATCCGAAGGCCGGTTGAAGTATTTCATACTGGAAGTGAGAAACTGAATCGCAACGAACTGAATATCTGTGGTCAGCACAGAGACCAATACCATTCACTTTTCATTTCAAAGCGCTCTCTACGAAACTGATGAAACTGATAAAGAGGCGAGGAGTGCGCTCCGCACACCCAAGGGAGTACTATCCGACTCCCAGCAAGGGCAGAAATACTTCCAGGCAAAGGTTGTGGTCGTCATAGAGACCAATACCATTCACCATTCATTTCAAAGCCCTCTCCACGAAACTGATGATGCCTACGCGTTTCGACGGAAAATATTATTATTAAATTGATCGCATTACCAATATAGCCGACGGTTTTCTACAACTGCTGTTTATGGGCGAAGTTATCACCCTTCCCCGAACCTTCTTTAAACAAGAGCTACCAAATAGCGATATTGACCCTACATTTCGTTTATTTTCGGAAGAAATTCTCCGCATTCTTAATCACTACCAAAAACGAAAAATAAGCTCCAACCTCACACACCAACAAAGATGTGGTAGGCGCCAGGTTAGAGAGCTTTTGAATTCAAAATCTATTAGACTTTCTATTAGTGATAAAGGCGGAGAATTTGTAGCTCTTCCTAGTCAGTTGGATATTAGGATAACAGAGGAGCACCTTATTGATGTTCCTCTCTATCGGACAACCTCTGAAAAAGAATACAGAAATCAATACCGAAAATTGAATCAAGAATGGGTCAGCACGGCCAAGGCCGCGGGTTTAGAGCCTTCAGTTATTTCTCGACTTAAGAGCGAACACCCGTTTTGGCCTGTCCTTTACTTGCTTATTAAAACACATAAGCTTACTTCAACTGATGATATTATATCAACGAACCCATCATCATATANCTCCGCAATGCAAGCCATTCTCGAGTTGCTCGTAGAGCATTAAAAGAAAATAAAATTGCACGGCTTGTCGATTGCGCAACTAGTGACCCTCTTAAAACAGTGTCTTAGTTTCACTGAGTGAGGATGCCTCATTCGAGAAGATGGCTCGCTGAGGAAGATCTGGCTCGACAGGAAGGCGAAGACGCAACGTCGAGGCGAACAACAAGCATGGACCATCGACTCGGATCGCCGGCTCTGAGGAAGACGAAGACGTCGAAACGTTAGCCGAAAATAAATATATTTATCAACCTCGTGTAAGCTTATCAAGAAAGAATACATAGTGTCTTAGTTGTTCAATCTTTAGGTGGTCTGGAAAATATTTTGCACAAATTAGAGGGTTGGCGATGGGGCAGCGTTTAGCACCAAGCATTGCCATCGCTTTCATGTCTAAGGTGGAAGCTTCAGTTCTCAGTTTAGATCACCGACCCTTACTCTACTGTCGATACATAGACGATTGCTTCATCGTCTGTTCCACACAAGAACAGATGGATAAGTGCTTTGAATTATTAAACCGACAGTCAGAGTATATAAAATTTACACGAGAAAAACCTACCGAGAACTGGCTTCCATTCTTAAACATCCAAATAAAGCTCTCAGTAAGTGGCTATGTAACAAAATGGTATCGCAAGCCAAGTAGTAAAAACATTCTAATCCACTTCCTCTCCTCTCATCCTTCACACATGAAAAAAGCACTTATCAAAAATATGTATCGTACGGCTAAAAATGTGTGTACAGGAGAAGAGGAAAGGAAGAATGGCGAAACCTGGCACGAAAAATTGCCATTTCCAATGGCTACGAAGTAGAAGCCACTCGGGTTAGAGGAAAACGTTAGGTGGTTTCCCAAAATAATATTTCAGACGAAAGTAGGATCCCCTTTAAGCTGCCCTTCATATCAAATGAAATAAGTCACGCCATTAAAAAGTGCTTAAGAAAAAGTGGTCTTGAAAATTATGTAACGATTATTGACATCCCACCCAATACCCTACGCCGCCAGTTAGCTCGAAACCGTCTCTATGATCGTTTGTGCATCTCAGAAAACTGTATGATCTGTCCTAACGGGAGAGACGGGGATTGCATGAGTTTAGGTATAATATATTTGATCTCATGTAATGCATGCGGCGAGGAATATATCGGGGAAACGGGTAGACCACTTTGTGTCCGCATAAAAGAACATCTAGATGGAAGAGCTGAAATCCGTTTAAACACCCCTCTAGGTACGCATAGGGCACAAAAGCACAACGGCGATGATTTTGAAGTGAATGTGCGGATCCTAGCGCAGGAATCAAAAACATCAACGCGCAAAACTCTTGAGGCGTTTTGGATAAATTTCAAAAATCCAAAGATGAACCGGAAGGACGAATGCCTCACTATCACGCGTGACCTGGCGCTCTATTTCAAAATGATATTTTGACCCCGGGGCGTGTTTTGCTCGCGACTCCACGTGAACTACGTGTGGGCCAGTCCCGCACGTAACATCACGCTGAATGGCCTTTCTGTTCAATATGGCGTCTATTTGAAAGTTTGATCTTCATTAATACTTTAACCTTCTTTTCCACCGAATAATAAAAAGTATTCTAACATAAAGCACGTCCAGGCTCTGAGGAAGGCGAAGTCGCCGAAACGTCAGTCATCGATCAATAACATCAAAAACAACGACAACGACAACGAAGATCTGTACCAACCTCGCATCAGCTTAAGAAGATCAGTTTATAAGATCACATAAATAAATACATCTTATACTCGTTGTGGCTAGACTTCACGTAATACCTTGTCGTGAAAAAGTTGGTGGTGAAAACAAATTAAAAGCCACCTTAACCTTTCGGGTTTTTCAGAGCAATCCCACTCTGAACAAGGTGAAGAAAGGGCAAAACATTAGCCAAATGAAGGTCTTCTATTAAACTCGTGTTACCTTATCAATGAAACAAACGGCACTTATATAGCATTAATAGAATAAATAGGACGAACAACAAGAACTATGGGGATTATCTCTGCCACCGTTTCCTCGACCATTCTTTTGAAAGCAAGAACCAACAAAGAAGCCAGTGTCAAATTTCCGACATGCATGAACGAAACGTCCAGCATTTTTGACCACTACCATGAAAAGAGATTTAGCTGCAGCCACATAAATGGAAAAGTTTGGTTTGCGGAAGGTACGAAAGCGGGTTAAAAAAGCTCTTCGCGTTGATCGATCGCTAAGGGACACGCCGTGCATTCAACTTCAGTAAGCGTTGTTGGAGCTGAGTGCATGCAAAACCTTGTCCTTACAGCGACTCGCGGTGGCGGTGACCTACCGACGTGTCAAGCCAGTGCTGCTCTCCTCTCTCACAAAGTCTGGCAACAGTTTGCCAGAAAGATTGAGGAGTTGATGGGCCTGGGGCGCGGAGATCGAAATTCTATCTGCTGCATGTCGCCTCCGATCACTGCGTTATACGCGCCTCCACGAAAGCTAGTAAGGTTCAAAACCATTAGACCATCTTTTTCCATCCATTTTCATCATTCTCATCTCATTCGTGGGTGTTCTACTGGAAAAGATCCGTCTCGACACGACTACGAAGACGCCACATCGAGAAAACGAACATCAAGACCACCGACTCGGACATCGGCTCTGATGAAGACGAAGTGGTCGAAACGTTAGCCAAATAAAACAATTTTATAAACTTCGTTTGTGCTCAACAATTTAAACGAGTTGTCCCTTTGATTATTGTACGGGTGCGTCTTGCGTGGTGTTCACCATACTATGGAGGTTGCGCCTTCATTTCGCTTCGACATTTGCTTCGCCTTTCCGCAGTTTGATAATCATCTGAGAAGTTCTCAGAGGGGTTTCATGCTTTCTTCGATTGGATACGACAGACACCATTTCTTTACACAAGAAGGTCATTAATTAAATGCAAGAAAAGAACAATCAAAATCAGAAACATCAAAGATGAAATAAAATAGCTTCAATGCTTACAAGGTAGTTAAGATATGCGCAGTATTCCTTCAACAAAAAGAGTGTAAACAAACGAATCATCCTGAAATTATGAGCGTTCGTGCCCTCAGAACTTGCCGAGTCCATTGCATGGCTGTGGTGCGCGATAGAGGCCGAATAGGGAAGTTACTCGAGAAGGGGTGAAGTCACAACTGAAGGCTGACGTCGATAAAAGTTGGCGTCATAGTTTTTACCCTATAGCATGGCGATGAACAAGCCAAGGTTTGCAAAATATCTGTTGATGACAACGGTTGCTAACATTCGCGTCACTGGCGAAGGTATGTAAGCAATGTATTTTCGAGTGACTTCCCTTCCATGTGGAGCTTCTAGTTGGCAACCCATTTATACCCTTGAAGCACATTTCTTGCAAATTTCCTGCAGACGATGCATAATACGGCTTAGACAACAAAGTTACCCAACAGTTTTGCATGCTAACCACCAGAACTGTAAATTATTTCTTAGAATTCCCGCAGAAGAATCATCGGGTTTTATTCCAGAGGTAGTTCTTATCGCAATCGAAGTCCAAATGCCAACCAACAATAGGCCACTATCTCACAATAGGTATCAGCCACTCTTTCTGTACCTAATGACGGCTCCCAACAGAAACTCTTTGCCAGGCAAATGGAATACCTGTAGGCTGGACAAATCCTCTACTTGTAAACGAACGCTCATCAGACTTGCGAAAAGAAAGAACAACAAGAGTTGTGTTCAAGATTCACTATCGGCTTACGTGTTTACAAAGTATGCTAAACAATTCGGAGAACATTTTCACTACACAGAGATCTGTCAGGACCGCTGTCTATCATTTTACTAGCAACAAGATATATTCCATAGTGCAACAATGAAAGCGACACTGACAAATTTATGCAATCCTCCAGTAATAAGAGAGCAATTACAAATTTTGACGGTTGTGACGACGGTTACATACGGTTTTTCTACCAATTTCAATGATCCGTGTAGAAGACAGCTAGAGTGTAGAACGATAATGAAAGCACAAATAACGAGCACTCGAGTTAAATCTTCAAGTGATCGCTTGATGAAATAAACACCCACTTAAATCACACAGATTCTGAACGATCATCGTATTGTTGTAGTCCATTTGATTAGCAGGTAAGCTAACACAAAAAGGGATAGAGGATAAAGCTGTCGGCGTTGATCAATCACTGGGGATGCGCCATTCACTCGACTTCACTAAGCATCGTTTGGAGGTGATTGAATGCATATCTGGCCTTTACAATGACTTGCTGTGACCTACCGATGTATCGAACCAGTGCTACTATTCCCAGACACAGGTCTGGTGCTAATTTGCCGAGCCCGGAGGGATGGAAGGCTTGGCGGCACATGGACACGGGGATCAATTCCATGTGTGTGTTGCAGGGCACCTTCGACCACTCCGCCACACGCTCTCGTTTAACATAAATCAATGAAAAAAGGATACATACACGTAACTGTTACAAATAATCGGTTTTCTGTCGATTCACAAAGAAAGGGGGCGGTTTCGAAAAGCAACACTACCAAGCGAACGCTGCATATGCACCAGCTGGTATTTTCTCGAGGTCCAGTGTCCATAACTTTTTTTCATAATTTTCTAAAGATTCCTTATCGCAGGGAGCTTTTCACAAAAAGAACAAGGATGATTATCGACTTCGAAGGACGAGAGACCTGCTTGATATTAAGCGGGTCGAACCAAGACTCCGTATGTGTTATTGCATGGCATCGCTAGCCGCTGCTCTTGCCGTGCACCAATATTGTAACTTCCGATAGAATGCTTGGTATGGAACGGGTCATAACATGGTCACTTGAAACTTGAAGGAGGGAAGCAACAAAATGAATGGACAATGTTTCTCAGGTGCATGAATTAACTATAAGAATTAAGTGTGCATTGAAATAGAAACAAATAAACGAAAACGATGATAGTACGTTTCCGGAAAGGAAACTGATCGTTTCTACAAGAAGTGTCTGATCCTCTCGTCAATTCTCAGCGAAAGTGCTATTGGGTTTTCGGAAAGACCGCAATTCTTTGACCTCCTTATTGGTTGGTCAAATCGAAACGAGAACACGACAGTGAAGGTGGAGAGTACGGACGATTAGCGCGCTTTCCCACGCTAACTGATGGGAGAAGTAGGCGGATCAGCACCGATGGGTCCTTTTAAATCCAACGAAACGATGACAGATCTGCTCTTTGAATTTGCTTGTGCACCAGTTGCTCGGCTGTGATCAAGTTGCCATGTACGGAAACATTCACTTCGAGTCGAACCCGAAAGGTCTGACGGGCAATGTGCCGAGGAATGGAGTTGAGGTGCGTGCTGCTCTTCGGTTTTGAATCGTTTCAGTAAAATCTGATCATTATTACTTGTGTTCCACAACGAGAAAGATCAGAAATTTTGTGTGGCTATTGAGGTATTTGCTGCACCGACTAGTTTGACTAGACTGGTTTGGTCTCTATGCAGATGACATTTCCAAAACTCATCGTTGTCAGATGCATTGAACATAATGCATAAGATCGCGATTAACAAGATAGTCGCTGTTCGCTCAATAGTAGGAATTTAAGTTCGGACAGCGTGTAAACTATTCCGAGTGTTTTCATTTCGTGTCTTTGCACTCGTTTGAATAACAACATGGGACTGCGCCATACTGGTGGCATCATTTAATAGCTGTTCATTTAAGTTCGAGTTGAGGGAAGTCGCGAGTGACGAGGAAAGAAAGAACGGACATCCCGTTTTTACGGCACCTTGGGTTGGTTGTTTTACCTTTTTGCCTTGTCCACAATATAGTCAGCTTCCGCGAGAATCTGAGTGCTTGCTAATGCGTTGAAAAGTGATGGGAATGATTATCGCGAACCGTGCCTATAATAAGCGCCGTTGTTCGATAAGTTGTGAATAAGCCTTGTAACAGGACTGATAGTGTCCCTATCTATGTTTGAGTACTTAGTTGTCATTTCACCACAAATTGTGCGAAGTTGTAGGATCTGCAGCAGAGTCCCTGTTTCATTTTTAATTCGCTACTCGAGCAAAGTTTTCTTCCTCTGGAGCCCTCTAATACAGATTTCTAGGGCCGTCGCCGTTTGCCAGCCAGCTAGTGGTCAATGCTTTACTCTCTCTTAGTCGAGTTCCTGGTAGAAGTGCTGCAGTCAGTTTGGCTAATCCACCAGGGGAATGGGCACATATTCTGCACCGCAGCTCGATACGCATCACACCAGCATGCAAACGGGGTTGCTCACTACTTCTCTGTGATTTCAAGCATTTGTGACTGTACGGTGAATTCGCAGAATAACGCAAACGCTTGCGACGGAAGTCTTGCCCCAAAAATTTAGATTAGTTACAGTTGGTAGTTGCATGGTATGTACCTGTCAGGTACGGGATACTTCTGTTGACAGTTTACCAGTGTAAGTGAAGTGACATACTTCTAGCAAGAACATGTGGAACAAATTCTTTACCGGGCGCTGCGTGAATTTCACGGTACGAAAGAGTTTCCGCAATATCGTGGAACACATTCGGACGATGGATCATCCAACTTCGAGTTAAACAACAACGATTCGCTTCCACATAAGAATGAGGTTGCTTTGAGTTTTCAAACTTCATAAATGTGCCTATATTTTTCGACTCATTATTACTGCACTTTCATTCTAGCAGTCCAGTTCCACAGGATCGGGTGTGCACAGCGGCTCCAAGCGTTTGGTTTTCATGATGGATCATGGAGTTGAAATAGGGGTGAGTGGATGTGAATAAGTTGAAAAGGCCCCGACTTGTAACGGTGTGTAACAATAGCTTCCCAGGGGCGCATCCACTTAAGATAAATCCGAAAGGTTACTTCGGCCTATAGGGTATTGATTGCTTACGAAAGGAATCTCTCCTTGCTATTCTTTATCGCAAAAAGTTGATGAGGAACATGTTAAGATTAGTGGATGACCTCTTCAGGAGTGAATATTGGCAATATTTGGCATAAAAAAGAATAATGTTAGATTCTGCTGAGTAGTACTGAATTCGTTTATGAATAGCTGAACCACCTAGTTGGGTGCTGCGTTTCAACCACGTGCGCCGCTGAGTTCTAGCGAGTTTAAGTGAAACATGAGATGGTAGATGTGAACAATGCAGAAGCTTTGAAAGCCGTCAAGAGAATGGGAGGAGTGCTCGTAATGAGGATTCATAATTTCTTTGTAAATCACTGAATTCTGCGTAACCTTTTAATTGTCGATAATATGAGACAAATATTGGCAAGTTGTACAGTAGAAACGGTGATGGATATTGCTAATATTTTAACCTACGTAGTTTGCAAATAAAATGGCAAACACTATAATCGATCTCGGTTGATCTACTGTGTGATACGGAGACGAGGACAGGAAGAACTGTTTGCTGGTTTCTTTTTTGACCATTTCTTGCCAGGATCGGCGTCACCAGATGAGGCATGACGTCTCGGCGTCAATTGCAGAAATCGGCGATCGTATCAAATTACGAGTGGTATCAAGCCGTCGACTTCTGACAGGATTGAGTTGTCGAACTGAAGTGTTTTTTTTTCAGAATTCTCAGCTCTTCAAGAGAGAAAACTTCTGTTGGTATTGTTACGAGAAGTGCTTGGAGACGTGTGCCGCTGAAAGCATTATTCCACCAAGCGTCTGTACCCGTTGTTTTTGGCATCAAGGACACTGTATGAGGGATGGGAAAGTCGTTGCGGAGTACGTAATTTATAGCTAGTTTTATGACTTAGATATTATAGACAATACATATGGTGTATCCAGTTCAGACTTTTATCCTCTAAGAAAAGTTCTGTACCGATTTGGCTACCGTATATGGACGATGGCTTGACCCGGTCAAGGCACTAGAATGAGCCGTTGACCGTATCTCCATTGCAGGCCTCTTCCTCCACTGCCTCTGTTGCAATGCTAAATATTTAAAATCTCTTCAAAACCAACTTCCATTAAGCCTCATTAATATGGGTCATTAATTATAAAAACTTTTGCTCGTCTAACGTATCGGTGCCTTCACCTTCTTCAGTGCCACAATGGTCCGAGACCACTGTCCACAGCTGCTCCTTGTCCCGAAATCTTCGTTATCACATCAAGCCGGGTCCACTGGAGTGGCTGCAATACTCGAGTGTGGAGGTTCACTCCACTTCTATGCAGGACGTATGTTGATCAGTCACCGCAATCAAGATGATCCGTGTTTTGGCAGGCAATGCGTTCTGTAGAAGTCGGCACTTCGTTTACTGGCACGCATCGTTGGGATGAAGAAGCCGATTCCGTCAAAACAGCTGTGGAATAAAAGCTTTCATGGCAGCCTCGTCTCGCCTCAACCACGTAAAGAAAAATCGTTGGATATTTCGATTCTAATATCGATTTTCCCTAAAGTTAGTGTTTGTTGGTGTTTAAACTGTGACCACTTCTTTAACGTTATTACTACCTCTAAACTAATTATTAATTGCGTTTGATCGGAGGTGCACTATTTTTCAAATATTTCATAGACATACTGGTTCCTTTATTAAGGGGTTATGTTAGAGGTCCTCTTATCTTAAATATTTTCATATAGCAGCGGTCGTGTGAAACACAGTGGCTAGAGCTGCCCTGCAGTGAACCCTCTCGGTTGCGGCTCAATCCCGCTCTGCAGGATCGCCGATCGTTCCTTCTAACCCGACAGCCAGACATTTACCACCAGACATTTGAGTGCTTGAAAGCACTATTTTGATCCATCGATAGGCCACTGCAAGTCACCGTATAGGCCAGATATGGATTCAGACACTTCTAAATATGCTGGATAAAGCTGATCGAAGCCAATCTGTTCAATCTTGTCGTTTATCACCAGAGTTTTGTTCTTGTCCGGAAAATTAATTGCTGACAAAGACGACTTTTATTTTCGGTATTATATTTGAAGATTCAGTTATTTGTGAGAGAGTTGTGTAGTTTCGGTGTCAGTGGTGGTCATTTCAGTCTTCCACATGAGTGGGTGGCCCACATCAAGTGTCGCCACTGTGGAGCTGCTGCTCGAGGTCCACATGCCAATTCGCACAGTCCTGTGTTAGAGTTTGACAAACTTAGTCTCCACAGCACTTAATGGAACATTGGCATGTTCTTATTTTTATAATTGTTATTTCTTCAAGGGAAGTCTCTCGCTTTATTTTTGCTGCCATTTCTCTCACTAATATGATATGGCAATCATATTTTGCTTGCATGCTTGCGTACCGGTTTATCATATAACTGTTTACTTTTATAAATTCCTCCGCAAAGTACTTTGACTTCACTTTAACGTTTGTGCTTTGTGTAGAAGAGTTAATAAAGTCTGTTCCTACTACGTCGCTCGTTCAATCTTTAAATGTCAAAACTTCTTTGTCACCACCAATTCCTGTTTTCAATAAAATCGTCTTCATCTGCACGTTTAGAGAGCAGCCTCCCAGCGGTGCACTGCATCGTGGCTGGGAGGAATTCACCCCCGTCCCCTCCGCTCCACCCCCCAGCAGAGTTTCCCAAACTGAGAAGGTGTCGGGCATTGAACGTTTAGCTAAGAGTGAACCATCACCATTATCCACCAGCATCCTAGTACCAAACTAGTTGCATGTTGCAAATCTCGCTCTGATCCACAAGTGCGGCGACTGCCTGTGGTGATGACGACCTGGGCCATACTTTGTGGCCAGACTGTCCTCGAGGCTCAAGGGAATCGAGCCGCAGTGTCTTATCCAGCAAATCTCCGGAGAATAAAAATTATGGTGGGGTCCGCACAACCTATGAAGACGGGTCATCCGAATGTCCGAGTATCTGAGCATGTGAGGTCATCAATATAAAAGGAAACTGGCTGTTTATGTCGCGGATAAATGAAGATGGGAGTATAAAATTTCGCCTAAGCTTACCAACAACCGACTGCGTTTCTAGCTTTTGAAATCACAGAACTTCCTATCTTTTGCAGATTTAATCAGTTGTTCTATTAAAATCGTTGTATTCGAATTATTGTCCACGAAGTTGGCAGAATCTGTCGATGGGTTCCGTTACTGCTTTCGTCTTCACTTCACGCTGCTATAATTGTGTAATTACGTATCGTTTTGGGTAATTTCTCTCGAAACTCAGAGAATACAAACCTGAACCTTATCGTGCTTTCGCTCTTGGACTATCTCCAGTAATCATGGATCTTGCAAATTTTCATTACCTTGAGAACAGGAGNCCACGATTATGTGAACATTCCCAACTGAGGGTGATGTGACAGAATTAGCCCAGGTTAGGAAACATGGAGAAGTATTCTCTATGTTCAATAACCCGCTATCGATTTTTCGGCTTTCTTATAGGTTCAAATGTGTTTATCACCCAAATTAGAGAGCTGTGTGAGGTAAGGTGAAATGAATGCTATCATATTTTACTCCACTTTTTACGATCGGTACGGTCATTCCATCTAAAGACACCATTAATGAGACGCACCATTAAGGTAATAGGACTCTGCAACGATATTGAAAACTATCCCATCTCAAAGAAAAATCTTAGTTCGCACAACATCTTTATTTTTCTTCCCTATAAGAAATCGCAATGGAGAATTGGAGCACATTTCGCTGTTCACTGACACTCGCTCGCCTTTAAACAGAACATTAGTATTCTTAGCAGACGGCCACAAAATGAGTTTCCGTATGATTGGTACTCAGACAATTCGACACCTCCGCCAAATTTGTCAGACCACCACATGATCATGTTTTCACCCAACGCTTGAAGCTAAGGATAAAGCTTTCAACGTTGATCAATCCTTGAATAATGCGCCATGCATTCGACTTCATTTAATATCGTTGGAGGTGACTGAATGCATACCTGTCCTTTACAATGACTCGCGGTAGCATACCGATGTATCGAGCCAGTGCTGCTATCCTCCCAGACAAGTCTGCTACCAATTTGCCGACCTCGGAGGGGTGGAAGGCTTGGCGGGCCATGGGCGCGGGGATCGATTCCACATGTGTGTTAAAGGGCGTCTCCGACCACTGCGCCTCACCCGCTTATTAGTTCTGCGCTTGCCATGAACAATTACATTTTCAGAAAATTTTGAGATAACTTCAATGACGCTGAGATATTTGCAAAATTCCGGGCCGCAAATGTATACGGTGGGGAACGAAGGCGCTATTGTCCTTCCCGGGGAGTAGCGCGTTCACCACCACACCACGCGGGTCAAATCTTGAGATAGTTTTTAAAAAATTGGCACACCTGCAACTTAAGTGCGCAGTTATAGGATATTTACCGTGACTCGATGCATTTCTCCACCTCTCAGTTATCATACGTGGCCGCCAATACACTCGCTGGTCATTCTTCCAATTAAATTTCTTTGTTCTGCCCATATGGATAAAGAAAAGTGTGACACTACAGGCCAACTTCGTGGCTGAAGCCTATGTTTCCAGGAAACCAACTTTGACCCGGAGCCTACTAGCGCCATCATGGAAGGCTCGTGGGCATACTTGGAACTTTGACTAATAACTATCGAATGTTGTCAACAAAGCGAGAAATGAACCTCTTATAGATTCTGACGGTTTCCATCGTGCGAAACATTTGGGAACCACAAATTCTGGATACTCCCATCTATCGTTTGTAACCTTTCCCAATGATATAACTCAATTGAGAGAAGGATCCTAGAATGTGGTCAACTGCGAGGGATTCTTCAGTCAAAAGATAACTTACATTCAACGGTCCCATTTCAAAGCACAGGGAACGATGAATGCCTACGGTGTTACAACGACCTGATAGCACTCTTACATCACAATCTGGGGATCTTAAATCAAAAAAAGCATAGTCAAGGCAACAAGCCATGTTGGTGGAAGAAGATCGCGATGGAATTTCCAACAAATGAAAAGAAAAATTAATAAAATGTTCTTAAAATTGGAGGTACTTAGGTTTGAAAAGGGTCTTACTCGGGCTTGAATAAATGCCCACACGTTTTTAAACCATATTCAACGTTAACTCCGCTACTATTGAGGTCTTAGTGATTTAGGTAAGTTCTAGATGGCATGAACCATCACGCGACGCCATGGAAAGATTTATTCAAACAAATCAG
Source organism: Angiostrongylus costaricensis (assembly GCA_900624975.1). Classification (NCBI taxonomy): domain Eukaryota; kingdom Metazoa; phylum Nematoda; class Chromadorea; order Rhabditida; family Metastrongylidae; genus Angiostrongylus; species Angiostrongylus costaricensis. The sequence continues at coordinate 18,573 of UYYA01005088.1, forward strand.
GGGCATCGCTTGTTAGCATCACAGTTCAGTATTCTCTTCCGGCTAACCGAAGCCGTCATCCCATATCAGTAAATGAAAACATGATATTAAAACCACGCTTTTTCAAATAGTCCTCTTTCACCACTGATATTATTTATACGGCACTATAAGCCAGTGGAAAGGGCGGCGTGCGTGTACTACGAAAAGCAAGCGCGTGGGTGCCATTAATCTAGACCTACGCCACTAATGTTCAGTTATGAAAGCTTTCCATGAAGGATAAAAGAAAAAACGTTCCGCGTTGACCACTCCCTGAGGGTTATATGATGAATTTGATTTTACCAAACATCGTTGGAAGTGATTAAATGCATACCTGGCTACAGAAGGACTTTGCGTTGACCTACCGATGTAAATCTCAGTGCTTCTATCTCTAACCACCTCAGCGATGATGCCTAATCCCGGGTTCTCTGCACACTGGACGACACCTAATTTTCAGCCTTAGTAGACTTGTTGGTTTATGAAAATAAAAGATAACCTTTCCATAACTAAAAGAACTCGTGGATTGCGAACATGAACGGATTCTAGAAACGAGTTTTTCTATCGTTCTATAGGTATGAACGGTATTCATGGTTCTATTTACTGTATGTTGCTATGGTCCATCATGCAAACACATTACTTTCAGCACATCGAAGTGTTTTGCAACTTGTGGGCTTCCATTTCAATATTTTTCATAGCCGTACATTCTATGCGATAACTATCATTCACTATTGCAAGCGAAATTGACACAGCGGTTGACTGGTACCCAAATTCCATGTGACTTCGTTCGTAAAGTAGTTTTTTGTAGGTATCTAGATGCAAAATAGGTCGGGTCTTCCCCGACCAAGGTCCAAAGCAACATCTGTGTTATACAAGCAACAAACTGATAATAGAAGTACCTGAAAGTAGTTCTACTTGCTAAAACAAACTACCATAGCATCTATAGGTGCCAATCGCAGCGAGAGTGTTAAAGGCCAGTCTAGTACCATTTTACCAACCCCGGAGAGGGCGGAAAACTTGTTGAACCCGGGTTTTGGATCAAATGGACAAGCACGCGTGTGTTGGAAAGAACCACGTGTGTATTGGGGGCATCCCCAACCATTGCGGAACATCCTTATAGAATGTTCTCATCTGTATTAATTACATGAAGTTCTAGCAACAAATGAATCCTACAAATTAAAAACTTTCATTCTTTGCCAGGCAACCAATCGAAGCTCAACATGTGGTCTGCAACTTCAATGAAAACGTGAAGATCGGCGCTAAAAGATAGTTTTTGGCATAGCACTAAATACATCCGTTGCAACAGTGTTTGACTCTGCAATCAGCCTAGTCAATGTCTCTAACCTTTTTTATTACCTCACCCGTTTTTTATTTTATTATCTAGCCCTATTATCTAGACACAAACCAACCCGATCTTTACTCTACCGCGGCAGATATGCATATACCTAAATGAGTGACTAACGCAAATAAATATGAAAGCCTCTTGAAAGTCAACGAAAGACTCATTTATGATAATATCTGATAATTAGCGCTGATTTTCACAAGCAGTTACAAAAAGACAGAAGAAGGGAGAAATGGTAGAAAAAACGGTGAGTCACATTTTTAGCACGTTTAGAACATATTTACAGGCAGTACTTAACGTTGGTGAAAAAGGATAAGGAATGTTGCAATATGATGCAACAAAAACTAGTTAACCATTCATTTTCTAAGTACAGCCTTTCTTGGAGCGGTCATCCGACGACCTCCGTTGATTTGTGACAATGAGAATGTGACACCAAGGTGATCTAATATATTCGCCAAACTCTTTTTTGGAATACAACACACAGCCGTATCGGCCCTGGACATGCGTAAGTGTAGCTCGTCCTAAAAATAAACTCGTCCAACTCGCATGCTTTGGTATATAACATATTGCATATTTATAACAAAGATTACTATAGCAGTCCTAGACATTTAAATATTTCGGAAGTCGTCACAATGAGTAATGCGAGAACATGCCTTATCTTTCCTCGATAACCATTTAAAATCACTATTGCTTCAAGAGACATGTGATCTTGACAGCTAGATCTATGGATAGTCAATTTAATAACTCAACCACATAATCGATGTCAATGGTTTGCTGCCTCGTCGTGGATGGGATGTGTTCTTGGGTTTCGGGCCATGATGGGGTTCAACCTCACAGCAGGGCCTCCTAAGATGAGGAGTACGATGTGTCCATCCGGAAGTCCATCGAGGAGCAAACCAATACCAAGAATCACCGCCGTCGTGCTATCAAACCAGTCGCATGGTGGCAAATCTCCCTCCGATCCCACAAGAATGGCGACTGCCTAGGGCGGTGATGACCTAAGGAAGGCTTCAGCTAGGCTGATTTCAAAACCGCAGGGAACCACAATGGCTAAACGAACATTTGGACCTTAGTGCCCAGCACACTTGGAGCTGCCTCCTACGACGTAGAGAGGTGAGACAACCGGTGTGAGGCGATCAAACGTCGAGTTTAACAGGACGTCTTTGGAAAAAGACAAAACAAACACGCTGACCACACGCTATGGAGACTGCTTCTTTGAGCACCTATAAGCGCAGAAAGGTTTCTTCAGATACCTACCTCTACGATCATGTATGTTAAGGTTGATAGTCCCATAAAATTTCGAGTGATCCCCTACAACAGACGAAAAGCCAGAATACTGATATCCGCCAATTAGGTGATGAAACCCTTGCCATTCGCGTAGGGAAATTTCCATTACGAAATATCGGCGGCGTTGGCTGCTTCGCGGACCCACATTTTTCCCATCTAGTCACCTCATTCCAAATGCTGTCATCCCAGTTGGCCTTTCTTTGTCTCCAACTTGCGCGTTACAAGAAAGTCGGCATCATCAGCTGTTACTCACCAACTCGTACAGCTCATGAGAGCGAACTATACGCGTTCCATAACCATTTGGAGGAAGTAATCCACGAGAAGTTCTACAAATTCAATGCCAGATTGCGAACATCCAACGACAATGAACACGAGATAAGAAAATTAAGAGTAGGGGAACGAAATAAGAAAGGAAACCGTATCGTAGGACTCTTGTCCGCAGCCCGTCACTTCTATGGGAATTCAAGGAATTTTTTCAACAACGGAGAAGATGGCCGATGGAAATGAGAGTCACCAATTGGCACCACTTACGCGGAAACCGATCATATTCTCGCCGACAGAAAATAGTTCCTCCTTCATACCCCAGTGATACGTGGATTCTGTAGTGGATTTGATCACCGTCTTCTCCATATGAAGATTCAATTCAGCCACGAGCTGGAAAAGAACTGTTGTCGACCAAGAAATACGAAACAATTCGTGTATGACGAAGATATTCTCTATAAAACCTTCTCCTCAAATTACTGGCAGAAAAATGAAGACCCGATCGAGGACTATACGCTGCTTGTAGAAGAACTTAAAACCTGCGCCGAACTCTCCTCAGTTCCTTAAACAATTAAACAAGAAGTTCAGACCGAATCCTCACTGCCACTAAGGAATTGCTCGAAAAGAGGACACTGAAGCTTGATCCAAGTGCAACACACCTAACAACGCTGATAATAAATGCCAGCTGTAGAAGACCTTTGCAGGAGGATTTACATCGGTACACGCAGAAAAAGTTATTGAAAGCGGCTTAAAAACGACCAAAGTTTGTAGAAGTGCCGTCGGGATCTTCCCGACAATAATGTTCCACTATCAGCCTTGCAGAACGAAGATGAAACCATCACAAAATTTTGCCACAATAATATGATAACCTGATAACATCACCACCAACTTCCTCAGATCTGGAATCGACAATCTACAGAAGGTCAGCACAAACAAGAAAAGTGACCGAAGGGATTTCCGTATCTACATTCCAATATGCTTAAGTGTTTTCCAAAAACTGTTCTCGAAGAATATCTTTTTGCGCAAGCCGAAGAACTTGGATGAGGCATAACCAGTTGAGCAAGCACCATTCCAACAAGGATTTTGTTTAACGGATCACATCTAAACCGTATCACAGGTCGGCCGGAAGTACCAATCTGCTGCTTGTTGTAACCTTTATCGAGTACGAAAAAGCGCTTAACAGTGTCGAAACGAATGCATTCCGATCAGCGTTCGTCGCTCAAGAAATGGATCCCGTCCTACGTACGAAGACTAGCTGTTTGTTATCGCAACTGCAGCACAAATATACAGGTTTTTCATCATCCCTCCTCATCACTACAAGAGAAAGTGTTCGAAAAGGCGAAACAATATCGCCAAAAATGTTTACTGTCGCTCTGCAGTGGATAACGAAGTCATTCATTAAGACGAGAAGGGCATATGTATTTCCCTACCAAATTTCCGTTCCGCAGAGAATTTCGTTATCTTTTCGAGGAGTACCTATGAGAGACGATGCTCAAAGAACGCAGAGAAGCGGGAAAACAGATTGGACTGCGCAAAATAGGACGAAAACCCAGTTCGTGAAGAACTCATGGTGCGAAGGTGCACAAATCGAACTGGATGGTTCTATGATTACAGCAACAACCTCGCACGCGTACATTGGACATTCAATGAACACGAAGAACAACATGAAGAAGGAGTTAGACGGGATAAGGAGAGTAGCTTCGGCCGCACCCGAGCGTCTAGAAGAAACCATCAATCAACTAAAGGACACGAAAATCTCATACGCAGAAGAGACAAGAGCTGAAACCCCAACAACTCAAGAATACTATGCACTACTAACAGAGCGCTCGAACGATATTTTCTAAAATTCAACCAGAACGCATAACGTCTAACTGGAATGCGCACCTCAGATCTTAATCTATTCCATCTTCGTGAACCAAGAAAATATACTTCAACTGCGAACAACAGATGAGTCGGTCACATAATAAGAAAAACAGATAGATAGACGAAAAGAACATTGGAGTGGATTCCATGAGAATGCAAGCTTACTCATGAAAGACCCCCAAACGACAGACGTGTTCATGGCTAACGTCAACCATCTGCACTCAAAGAGTGCAACGATTTCAGAATTACGGAATGGACCTCGCCGACGCCACTTTGTTCGAAGCAGACCACCACCATAACAACTACTGCGGGAAAAGAAACGAATGGAAATTGGCCATGGGCCTGCACAACTAGTGAAGAGGGCCATCCGAGTATCCAAGTAAGTACTACCTCATTCAGAAATAATGCCTTCATACAGTTATAGCAAAAAACTTATAATCTTAACCCTTTTATTTAGTGCCTTTTTCTTTTTAATAGCAGGGTATGTTTCGAAATATAACTCCTATATATTGCTGAGATATTTGCAAAACTCCGGACCGCAAGTGTATGCGGTGGGGAACGAACACGCTATTGTCCTTACCGGGGAGTAGCGCACTTCACCACTACACCAACCGGGTCCTTCGTTTTGCCTGCCTCTCAGCTAGTACTATCGATCTTTTACTAATAAAAAACTTATAAATAACAAAACAAAAAACTTATACCTTCTTCAAATTCATCTAGTCAGTATTAAACATTGCCAACCTAAATGGAGAATTAGAAACATACTAAGAGCACAGGTTGCAACGAAAGCAGATGGTTGTATAATTCCTCATTCTCAGGACTTTGTAACCAATTGAGGAACGTTCGTGTCATGCTCTCTAAGTCCTAAAATATACGTCAAAAACACTACATTGAAAAGAAAACAACAGACTACATAACAATAAAATGGAACACTATAACAAGGACTAGTTTAAATAAGTTCGTCTTTGTAACCGTTCAGAAATTATTACAGGTGTTAAATTATAAGCAAAGATGTTAACTTTCTTTACTCAAACAGATTTTCACGGAAAGATATTATCTATGATACAACCACAATGATGTTGAGATATTTACAAAACTCCGGACCGCAGGTGTCTGCGGTGAGGAGCGAACGCGCTATTGTCCTTTCCGAGAGTAACGCGTTCACCACCACACCATGTGGGTCCTTCGTTTCGCCTGTCTCTCAGCTAGTTCTATAGATATCTCAACATCATTGAAGTGATAGTATGGTTGTAAAGTTGGAATATGGATCACGAAGAATCTTTGCACACTTAGTAGAGAAGTCCTGACTATTCAAAGGTTACACAATCTCTTCTATCTTAATTGAGTCGAAGGTTGACGAAAATAAGATATAGCGGTCTTATGTACTCTCGCGATACCTCAATGAATCCCCTTGAGTAATTTAAGTGGTGCTTCACTTAAAAACATTCTATTCCACTAAGACCCACACCGCGAAGACGAGTGACTATCAACGATCGACTCGGATCAATGGATCCCGAAGAAAACGAACAAGTTGAAATGTTAGCTGAATAAAGAGTTTTTGTAAACGACCTCGGATAAGTTGAATAATCCAAAAAAATATCGTTAAAGTTCCCCTTTTTGCTAAAAAGAAAAATCTCACGCGAAGAACATCATGGTTAGACCTTATGTAAAATCTTGAAAAAAAAAGCGACATCGGTCAAACGAATCTGCGATTTGCTACGGTCGAGTTCGCTACGTTATTGAGAGATCATTCAGATATGTTAACGTGCAATGTTGGAGAAACGGTTTCTGAAATCATGAGTTATCCGAAGTGGTCTCGTTCACTATGACCAACTCAGAGAGCCACCCATCTTGCTTACTTCATCCTAACCGTGAACCTCAAAATGAGGTCCGTAAAACCTTCACGTGTGTCCGATTTTAGCGTTAAAGTCGTCAATGATGACATCACAAAGTACGATCTTATTCGCAGCACTTGTTTAATCCTGTATAAAGCGCATCATCACACCCTCTGTCAGAGCTTCAGGAGAAATGGATGGGAGTAAGCAAGGACTGCTAAAGTCGGTATTTTTCACATCTATTCAAAGGTAAGTGTCCGATCCAGTTTATTTGTTTTCCAAAGGAATCGATAGTCATAACCAAATTCGTTTTGAAAAGGACGCCAACACCATCAACTCCTCTATGTCACATGTTCCGCGAAACAGTTCCTTTCGGGTATCATAAAAGACGTCAAGTTAGTGGTATCTTCTCGTATCAGCCAATACACTGACGCCATACTTAATCTTCTGGCTCCCGAAATACGAGTCACATCTAGTATTCTCATTATTAACAGTCTGTGTATCATCTTTTGAGTGCAAAACACAATTATTCGCCACGGAACACAGATGGTCTTTGGTATTTTCTTTATCTGTATTACTCTGGCTATCAACAAATCCTCCTCGATAGGAACAATAGCGGTGCCTTGGCAAATAAACTTGTCCGGAAAACTTTATTTTGCATTTGAACGCATGCTTAGCTCTTCGAAGGCGGCACTTGGTACACGTGCTCAATATATTATCAACCAAATATAAAAACCATATTGAAAATATTCCATACAACAAAATAGACGACAGGAAATAACCACCTGACACGAGATTGCTTCGGTACACTTCCCACCTCACATGTCAGTGGAACTCGACTCATTTCGAACCCTATGTGCTGGGCATCTCTAGGAGAATGACACTATATACTTCAACTAACCTTCGGTAGAAGTCCATCGTCGATTATACTCTCTTCGGGTGGTTCATCAGTTGGATCGTTCAACGTCTTATCACCAAGATCAATAAAATCCTCTGAAATTATAGTCGGCTTTGAAAAAGATAATAAGTCAACATAACAAAAATAATAAAAACAAAGAATTAGATTTAGTTTTGTGGTGTTATGATAATAAGCCACTTTTAAAACGTACAACGAAACAACATGCTCAACCCAGACTCTAAAAACGTTCACAGTTTTCATATATAGTATAAAATTTCATAAAATTAGAAAATAAGACAGAAAAAAACGATGGTAAGCGAAAGAGTGTCCAACATAAATCTGGTAAATTCATAGATGGAAAATCTGTTCTGTAGATAGCCATAAACTCTTGGATAATTATTGCGCAAATCACCATCTTCGTTCTCCTCCATACTTTCTATTTGAGCATCCTTAGACACAGCAGGTGGGAGATCAGCTATTCTCATTGCTTCCGGTAGTGTTCTAATAGCCTGCCCCCTAGTACGTGACTTTGTAGATTTGCATTTAGGTGCTTGTTGTTCATGATCTTCAATATCATCCACAACTAATGGTCGTATAGTTGGTGTGGATGGATCAATTTCTAAAATCAATAATTTTAGAAGTTATTCAACTACAGCAATGCTAACTGCTCGCACCTGGATGTATCTCCGCGTAGATCTTTTTCAAAATAGCTATTGATCGCTTCCTACCCATTGGTTTCAGTCCGAACTTTCTTAACTCGTTCTGTAACAACTTCTATAATAAGATAAACAAAATATGAGGAACGCAGCATTTCCGAAGAATTCGCATACTTTCAAGCACTCATCATTCATGCTATCATAGTCTGGCATAGGTGTAATATCGGTCGTCTTGAGGATCTTTACATTTGACCCAAATCTGAAGATATAATAGCGTTTCAGGAGCAGAAGCATATAAGCTTACGAGGAAAGCTGATAATCGCAACATAAGTTCAAACTCACCTCGGTTTCTTTCTTGTAGGCTGGTGAGGTGTTGAGTGAGCAGCAGGAGGTGCCAAATCCACAGAATGATTGTTTTCTGCGAACGAACTGGGGTTCTAAAAAATACATATTGCAACAATAGCGAAATAACCTTGCCAAAAAACAAAACAAAACGAAGTGGAACAACCACCACAAGATCCGGCTTTGCGCTAGCGATAAATTTTGAAGTGTCGAAGAATGAGTCTTGCGAAGAAACACCAATCTGAAATTCTTAGATACATTTTATAACTAAACAAGTATCTCAAGCTTTTGATAAGACCTCTCAAAGGGTAGTTTCATCATATTCGAGGTAAACAAAGTAATTAGATAGAATGCTGTACGTAGGTCGTTTCTATGCGGCAATGGAGAACTTTCATGACAACAGGAAAATCCCTTCCCGGTTTCTGATAGCGATATATAGTTTCTGTAGTTAAACTTAGGGATGTTAAAGTTTGGAAGAAATAATTGTTATGTAAACAAAATCTTTCTGAAAATACGTGACACAAACCGGAAACCGTCCTACGTTACGATTTACCACAGACCCGACCTGCTCCGAAGGTGAAGCGATGAGCGATTTTGTAGAGCTCCCAGTCTAAATTCCATATCATTGTGAATTACAAGATGTCACCTAATTGAAGAAACGGAAAAGGCCTAATGCGGCTATCTTCAGACTACGAGTAATGGAAATATTTCCCAGCTGTAAGTTACCAGTAAAATGAAAACTGTACTGAAATCTTAATGATTCTTCGTGATTCGTGAATGTGAGTCATCAGAGTGCTCAAGTTACTTGTGTATACGAAGCCTTTCACCACTTAAACTTGTCAATCAATATACACAAGGAACCAATGTCATATAAAAATTCGAAGATTCTTTCTTCTAATAAGATTGCAGTATACTACAAAAGAACACAACAGTTAAGACATTATGTTGAAGATTAAAATGAGCTTGCAAAGACACACCGATGCACTATCGGTTGTGGCTTCAGTTATACATTGCTGATTTCCTTCCCTGAATGACTCATGTGGCATTTTGAGTTCATAATTAACTTGATTTGACGCTGAAATATCAAATAAATGGCAATTTTTAATTTACACTACATAGACAGAATGTTAGTTTTCACAGCTTTAACATTTTCAGTGTAGGCTAACTTTCAAATCTTTTTTAATACTGAGAAGAACACAGACACCACTAAACTCTGTGCTCTTATGTGTAACTCATTCGCGTAAATGGAGGTTATTAGTGAGGTTTTCCTCTATACCTCCCATTTACTGGGGCGCATGTAGCGCAGTGGTTGGAGGCGCCACTGAAGCACACATGTGTAATCGATCCCCGTACCCATGGCCCACCAAGCATTCCATCCCTCCGGGTTCGGCAAATTAGTACCAGATTTGTCTGGGAGGACAGCAACACTTGCTCCATACATCGGTAGGCCACCACGAGTCATTGGAAAGGGTAGATATACATTTAACCACCTCCAACGATGCTTAATTAAGTCGAATGCATGGCGCATCACTCAGAGATTGATCAACGCCGAAAGCGTTATCCCTTATCCTTATTTAGTATGAGATAATACACGTGTAACTGAATTTCAGAGTTAAAAACCGATTTTTTCAGACATCATAGAACGATAACGACCAAAAACCAAGAGCTATGAATAGTTTTTGAAAAATTTGAAAAAGCATTTTCAGCTTAATATGAACAATCAAAGCATAGAAACTATTGCAAACATATACTGTGTGAATGTAGGACTTTCTACACTTTATTCAAAAAAAAAAACTAACATACGTCCGAAAACGCATTGAACCTGCTTAATTTTTTCAATGCATGAGTGCTGATTTTCAACCTTTTTGTCACAAGCAAGGCCAAAACCCACCAGAATCATCCACAGGCTCGTACCACTGTTCCACAAAAGAATCGTAGTAGTTGAAGTATTCACTTTCATACGGATCCTTAAACGTAGATTTCCTATCCTGCTCCGCTACCTCGTCCAAACAAACAACTTCAGCATCACAAGCATCTATTTTACTACTTTCCGAGTGATTCGTTATCAGCGGTTTGAAGGAAGCTTCTGAAACCTTGTTGAGTTCCTGCTCATGTTCTCCGTTTCGTAGGACTGCTACATTGTGCAGCGCCGATGAGCTGAATAAGGCAGTAAGAAGATAACTACGAAAACCAAATGGATAAGAAAGGAAACCTTAATCGATTGCTTATGGAAAGCCGCGAAGAAGACGAAACTTTGCAAAGGCTTGAAGATCTTCGCTGTGGAGTAAAATTCCAAGTCGGTTTTGAAACTGTAACTATAAGGAACAGTTGCAGTTACAGGTGCAGTTTCCAGTGCATTATACAACAGAAATGAAACGGTGCTTATATTCCACACAGATATATCACATAGATATTCCAGCACCTTACCAGCCGCACAACTGTCTTTGCTTTTGTCCTCGAAAATATCTGGACTGTTGCCATCCGTAGGAGCTTCCGAATGGTCTGTCATAGCTATGTCAAAGAGTGTAATTTCCATGTAACTTTGAGTAGCACTTTGAGATGTCACCTAAAAAGTAGGTGAAGTGTTCCTAATGAATTGGTGATAATTCTAACGATATTTCTGCAAACGTTCACAAAATATTAGGAAAAAGAAAAACAGCTATAAGATTTCGTATAATTAATGACCGCTCTAATCGATGCTTTCACGTTGTAGAAACCCGTCGAAACTTCAAATATTTGGACAAACTGAGTAGTAAAGATCTTCTCGAAATGCAGAGGTTTCTGGTGCATATAGACATGTCATAAAGTCAAAATAAGTAGAAACATCGGAAAAGTAGTGATGTAGTGGCGGCTGCGATGGATGCAGTTATTGGTCGACTTGTCGACAATTGACGAATATCTAGTGATCGTCACTGTTCGCGTTAAAGTCGTGGTAAGTGTAAGTGTAAAGATAAATACGATTTCACAGTAAAAGAAAAAACAAAATGATAAAAAGCCTCCGACAACTAACCCCTCTCTCCGGCGAAGTTAAGTCAATGACATCATCGTGATATTCACTCGAGCAGGATTCCAATACGTGAACCTCTCCAGCAGCACCACGACTACATCCATCGTTATTATCTGCATAGTATAATTAAATAATGTGCAATACAATCATAATTATGCTGAGATATTTGCAGAACTCCGGACCGCAGATGTCTGTGGTGGCGAAGGAGCACAATACTACTTTTTCCGATGGCTCACGCGTTCACCATCACACCATGAAGGTCCTTCGTTTTGCCTGTCTAAATTATGTGCGCACGATGGACATAAACAACATTGCTCTCTTTATATGGGGCTGTTTATCTTCACCTCCTTTCGCTTAAATTAAAAGTTAAGAAAGAACCGAGAATTTGGTACAGCCGTAACAGATATGAAACTCGTATACAATGCTGAGACATTTGCAAAACTCCGGACCGCAGTTGTATGCAGTCCGGAGTTTTGCAAATATCTCAGTATTATATACGAATTATATTTCGCAACATACCCTGCCATTAAAAAGAAAAAGGCAGTAAATAAAAGGGTTAAGCACTACCACTTTGAAGACAGCTAGTGGTACCAGAATTGTCTCAGGAAGATTTCCTCCGATTCATAAACCCACGGACTAGTAGTGGTGAAGTCGCTCTCACAGGATAATCCCGGAATTCCGTAGAAAACATACTCAACCAGCATTCAACAACATTCATGAAGAATATAAAATCCCAAAGTTGCAGATGAATTCACATGCAAATCTGAACACCTTCACGGATGACTAATGCAGGGCAACGAACCAAATAGAAGAAGCACATTGATATGTACAACATTTGAAAATACGCCACATTATATTATATATATACATATATATATGTATATATATTTCCTATTTTCATTTTATACGAGCCGTCTCCACGTCTATAGTACGGATTTTAGCACTCCTCACATTCGATGCGTTTCCTCGCATGCATCATCCACGAAGGTCTTCCAACTTTCATGTGTGGTTTAGGAAGGTCCACTTGAATGTCGTAGAATCCTCGTGTAATCGATTCTTCCTGAAGTCCTGAGATAGCCAGACTGAAGCATTCTCAGTTGGATAATTATTTTTTCCCGTACAAGCCCGGTACCAATTTTCCCGACCTCGGAGGGAAGAGAGGTTTGGTGATTCTGGTGCGGGACCGAACCAGCACCGTGCTCGCGATGACCGGCATCACTACAGCGGTGCAATCCGCGCCACACATATATATACGTACATATATACATGTATATGTACAAAATGTACAAATATACATATATACATGTATATATACATACGTATATATACATATATATTTTATATATGTATATGTGGATCTCCATTTCGAGCACGTCGTTGCACTACAGATGTCGAGTAATATAAGTTAACTTTAAAGTTAAAGCAAATACGCATGCTTGGGAGTGCTTTTCTGCATGCTGATTGCTCCCCATTCGGATTCGGACGACACACTGGAGCAAAGCGGATACGAAAGGCATGGAATGCGATTCAGTATTCAACACTAAGACTCATCGGGGACATTTCGTGAGAACAAAACAATGAACTTCGTCATCACTCAAAAAAAAAAATTAAGAATGAATAGCCTCATAGAGAAAGTTCAATTTTCTCTGGTATCACTGAGAAAGAACAAAGCATGGGCAACATGACATGGGTGAATATAGAACTTATGTGGTGCTCGCTAGATTCATTGGATTACAAATAGGATTACTTAAGCTAGATTCAATGGATTATTAACAGGATTATTTAAACACACCCCGTTATCCTTGAGCTTCATATGATAGCATAAATCACGATCAAGTAGTTATACAACTCATACCTATGATAACAGACTGATTGTTAGTTTCCCGATCTTCACTCGTATCTACTAGCGATAAGCCTTGTAGAGGATCTTCATAATCCATTGTAATGTCTGACTAAACAATCCATCCTTTCCATCGATGAGCAATTTTTTGAAGTGAAAAACACATACATCTACTTTATCTACTGCTGAAGAAGACGTTAATTTTAATGCGAGTTCATTAGGAATGACAACGGTTGACAAAGAGTGTTGGCCAACGTCCGACTGAGGTACAGATGTTGGCTAAAGAAAACCACTAGGCTTTTCGTTCTCGACAACAATACCACAGAACAAGTCAAACGACTTCTTCTACAACATAATCACCTCATTCTTAAAACCATATGGAAAGACGAACTGTACAGAAATTACAGAATGAAAAAAATGTGGCAACCTGATTGACCCGCTCTGTCGTACCGGTAGCCATTCCTCTGTTAGTACCATAGAAATCAGGAATTGAAGATGAGCCAGTGGCCGAAATAGCAGAAACTGCTGTTTTTAGTTCCAAATGTGGACTCGTCAGCATCCTCGTGCAAAGTGGAAGCAAGTCGTCTGTGTTAAGACATTGCCGTAAATTTTCACTATCGTATTCTTCAAATTTTACAATGTTTCGTCAGGTAGTTTTTGCGCGGATGACGATGAAAAACTGCTCACCTGGGCCATATTGTTCCGCAATCTTTTGAATTCTTACAGTATCGTCCTTTTCCCACTCTACTCTTCCGGAATAAACGTATTGCAACCAGTATTTCACAACCTAAAAAAGATATGTAATATAAATTGTAAAGAAACAGCTAGACAAGGAAACAATGTCGCTACGACTACACCCCGAAATATGTTAAGATAAACAGAGACTGTTAAGATTGTACCATGCAAATAGTTCTGAAACCATGATCACACCATTACGTTCCCGATCACCTAGAACGCCACTCACTTTTTCACTCTCGTTAATTTCGACACTCTGACAAGCAGTTTGAGAGGGCTTGCACATCAGTGAAGTTCGTGCGTGTAACAAACATCGATGACCGTTTACAGAACCTGAACATCTATCTACATTGTAATCTTCAAATTGTTCGATATACTTTAGTAGCCCTCCATCAAATTCGATTAGACTGAAGAACAAAGGCCAACTTCTCATTTAATCGATTAAAGAACCCGATATAGAATCGACAAACGCAGAACCAATAAATTCAATATGGAAGAATATATCTCTCTAAATAAAAGAAGAATCGAAAGCACTGTTGCACCATCAACGCATTGTATACGAATGTCTGCCAAAGCCTCTTCCTCCACCAGGTGATGCATATCCTGCGATAACCGCTCCAACCGGTCTAACTAAAATTTAAAAACTATGTATCTATACGAATACATGTGCAATGTAGAGTTGGTGGTTCATCAGGTTCATCCATTCATTAGAGTCTCCAAGTTGAATACTACCCCAACATTTCAACTTCGAAGCCCAGCTATGCATTACCTCAAGCCATTGAGTTACTCATGGCTACTTCTTCCCAAAGACAGTGAAAATAAAAGCTTCATACTAAGACACTGAGGTTTTTACAAATCTACACCGGGACTTACTCGCCACCTCAGACACGTAGAAAATACCAGTGGTTATTTAACACTACCCGCCAGAGCTAATCGACAATTAGTGGGAAGGCAGGCCTTATACGGCATTAACTTACAAATGATTGAAAAAGTATCAGATCACAGAACCTTTTCCAACAGTCGAGCTTGCTGCTGCATAAAAGCAGTTGTACGGATCGCCAAATCGTTGCAGATCTCCGCATGTGAGACACTTGTTCCGTCTGTTTTTCTTATACGAAAAGCCCCCAGAAAGCGATCGTGAATCCTTTGGAGGACCTGAACCAGTTAAACTGAACACCCAGGTTAACTAATTGTGGAAACAAATTAAACAACATTTCTCTACATTTGCAACGACGACTAACTTTAGGTGGCAACAAAATGGGACAACGCCCATTTGTCTTCAGCTTTCACATATTCATCGATAACTGAAGAACTTGATCAGCTGAGAACGTGAAACAGTTGTAGAAGAAATTAGGCTCTATCACTTCAGCACCATGCATAAGTTTTCGAGAAATCCATTACAATTTCAAATTTGTCTAAAATAAAATCCTAGAAGGAATTGAAAATGGAATTTAGATTTCTAAAATTTTTCAACACAAGCAAAGCAACCGCAAACATTAACGATATGCTTTAGACGGTCCGTCACTTTGTGCTGGAGGAAATCCTGTCGCTGGATTCTTTGAAGTGTGACAGTGGACGAGAAAAAAGGTAAAAGTACGATTTAAAAGTTTTGAAAAGTCCGTATTTTCAACAGTATAGGTGACCTCTATTCGAAAGTAGATTCTAATGGCTTGCATTTCATTTAAAAATTCATTCCGAAGTGGGATATTTTTTTCGAATGGAGCAATAATTTGTGGCAGTTATGCATGAGTGGAAATTAGTTGCGACCTGTCAATCTGTCTCCTCTTCATTAATAAATTGAAACCAATTCATATAACATCCTATGACCGACTTCCTACTAGCCTCAGCATTGACCAAATAATTCCTTACATTTTCATTGGACAAATATGAAGTGTTATTTTATTCCCTATACACAAACAAACTCGCGTTTCAGCGGATTTCGCCTTCCTTAGATCCTGGGAAGGTCAATTTCACCGCAATCTACCCGGCCGAACAATTTGCCCAGTCAACTTGACCCCTCGAGGCTCTGAGGAAGGTGAAACCCGCCGAAATGTCAGCTTGTTCGTAAACAGAGAATAAAATAACACCTTGTGTTTACTCAACAACAGTATAATGAATCGTATAATATCGTCGCAAATGTGTTTAGAAACGTCTACAGTCGATACGTGTTAAAAAAAGTCTAAAGTACACCTCACCTCACACTTGCAGGTACGAGGAGCCAATTCGACAACGGCATATGATCGTGGCCTCTTGCGTTTCTTTTCATTCGGATCAAAAACCCTGAATAACAAACCTGAATGTATGGTGTACGTGTATAAGTGCACAGATATGCTGATTGGCTGGTATGTTCGCCACTCCAAGCATTCAAAGTGGAACTAAAAGATCATTACAGGAGGGATTAAATTATCCCGATAACAGCCTTATTTTTCTGGTCTACTTTCTTAAAACATTCACGTTCGAAAAAGGACTCAGTCTAGAAAAGCTACTCTCTACATATAACAGTATAAAAACTGGATTTTGAACAACTTTCCTCGTCAGCGTGTAGATTTTTGAAGCTGAGAAGGGTTTAACTACAGCGAAGGTTATTATTTATACCGTTCGGAAGTTAATGTACGGCTTTAATTATCTATAAAGTGGGATATTTCAGCCCAGAATAAACTTTTTCTATTAGTCGATGAAGCAATGCCCGAAGCTGGGGTTACAGTTTGTGATGCATTTTGTTGATTTCCTGGACGCACTTCTCCACCGTAATTGTTTCAACCGGATTCAGGATCCTGTGACGAAGCAAACTAGCAACTCGCAGCTAGCGGTCAGCATGTCTTTCCTTCGGTACCATTTCGGCTTTGCTAAATACTGCGAATCTTCATCACGGTTCAACCACTCAGCCGATCAACGCCGATTGTTCTTGATTCCTCCTGCTCGCAAGTTGAGTAACTCTAAAGATACTTCGAAACGGAGATTTTGATTTCATTCAGCTCGTACGGCATCCATTAGTCGAGCTCCTTCGATGTGACCGAGTTGACTTCGTTAAGATAGACTTGTCAAAACAGCTGTATTGATATCAAAATTCCAGGCATTAAAATTTGTCAGATGTGGATAAAATAAGATTTGCATTGATCTATAATAGTACTTGATACTTGAACGGCCCGTCCTCCCTAGTTGCGCGGGTCCCAGGATAATCAACATTTTTCGAAGATTTGCTGGTTAAGCCATTGTGACTCCCTTGAATCCCGCGGACAGCCTGGCCAAAGTCTGCCCCAGGTCGTCACTGCGACAGGCAGAGTCGCAGTCCTTGTGGATCAGAGGGAGATTTGCCACCATGCGACTTTGACACCAGGACGGTGGTGGATCCTTGTATTGGTTTACTCTTACCAAGGCTTCCTGATGGAAACACCGGACTCCT
This sequence comes from Angiostrongylus costaricensis, assembly GCA_900624975.1. Classification (NCBI taxonomy): domain Eukaryota; kingdom Metazoa; phylum Nematoda; class Chromadorea; order Rhabditida; family Metastrongylidae; genus Angiostrongylus; species Angiostrongylus costaricensis. The sequence goes on from UYYA01005088.1 coordinate 36,054, forward strand.
GTTTGGAGACCCTGCCGTGGGTACGAATCCCCCCGATGTACATCGCAGTCCGACACCCAGAAACACCTAGCCACGATGAGGCGGTAAACTGACGACCTATAATAGTACAAAATCCAAAAGAATATAACTGCCAAAACGTATACAAGAAAAATGAAATAAATCTTCCGTTAATTTCCGAACAATCTAGTGGATGCCTCTGCATTCCATGACAGTCATTTGGTCATTACATATCTTTGAACCCGCACATGGAAAGGGATCAGCAGGCATGAGTTTATTTAAAATCACAGCATGCGTGACAAAAAATGAAGTGTAGGACTCTGAGAATTAAAAAGAAGCCTTGCCATGATAGTATTGCACAACAACAAACAGACATGTATTGACGTGTGTGTAGAACTCAAAAGTGCTACCCGACTTCAAATACTCTGCGCGGATCTCAGTACTTCATGCATTAGATTCGCTTCCACGTCTATTTCATTCACACTCTAGGAAGGCCTTCGAATTTTTGCGTGTGGCTTCGGCTGTAGATTGGCGAATTCTGTTCTTTCCTATGAACGTCGCTGAATGTTAACTGAGACGATTCTTCCTTGGATAAGGGGATATGGGTGCTAAGGCACTCATAGGTCTTCAACATAGTCACTCAACTTTCGTGGACCTCAAAAAGTGAGCAGTGGGGGATTGGTTGGCCCGATAATGAGTCGGACCAAAGCCTTGCGCGTACTGCCATTACTACTTATGAGGCACTCGCGTGTCGTTGTTAGATATAATGCTCATTCTGAACTCTTTCAAACAACCTTTCACTAATTTTGCAAATTCGGGGTTTAAAATTAATTTTACAGCCCAAAAACACACGTTACATTCTGATGACGTTATTTTACGACCGCCACAACGCGCAACCTTTGTACTAAGCACTTTTCACATAATAAAACTATAACCAACCTCTACCTCTAAAACTCACGCCTTTTTGGTATCTCAGCATCATTATGGTAGTAGTTGAACACTTGCATGCTTGACAGCCCGTCCTCATTAGTTGTGCAGACGCCAGCACAATCTCCACTTTTTCCTCTCTTTTTGGAACTTACCGGCTCAGCCATTGTGGTTCCTTGGGATCCCGAGGTCAACCTGGCTAAGGTCTGCCACGGGTTGTCACCACCGCAGGCGGTCGCAGCCCTTATGGATCAGAGATTTGCCACCATGCGACTTTGATACCAGGATGGTCGTGGATCCTAGTACTGGTTTACTTTTAAATAGGCTTGTTGAAGCAAAACCCGGAAAAATCCGAGGCTGCTTTGCTGGATTCAACACCATTACCAGCATCCACGTCGTATACATGTCCTCTGCGCCTCCACCTTAAACCAAGGTGCTCTGGCTTTAACATCCACCAGAGATTATCTGTACCGGCGAAGCCATATACTACGACATAAACTATCATGTCGTATATACGTCTACATCCAGCTCATGTTCCCTATTAGTAGGATTCAAACTCTCGCCTTTCGCGGTCTATGCTCGTATTGAAGGAGTTCCTCTTTCAAGAGGAAGTAGTTCCTTCGTTTCTACTGTACCTTGCCTCTTCCCTTATCGTGGTAATGTGGTAGTAATGCTGATACTTTAACGAAAATTTATGTACCATTGAATCTTCAGTATAGTAGTCCCCATTTTCAACAGACGTCATAGTCGATTTTCTATGCTGCATCAAACACTTTTCAGTGATAACACAAAGGAAAATCAGCGTATACCTGAACTAAGAAGAACTGGAAAAGCACCACCCTTCTGGCTTTCCTGGCAAGCATAAAACACGACATAACCAACTGCTGTTTTCATAAGAAACTTGTCCGGGAACAGCCGAGAACAACCAACTCTGAGGTGGCTCAAGTAGCCGCAGTTTGCACAGAAACATCGTAATAATGATGCTTTTATTCATTGACCCTTCAATTGCGCCTCTTCTACTTCTTCTGTATGATCCGCGTGGAAAGTTCTTTCTAGTTTATCATAAACATTCCAACAAAGTGCATCTCCTTGACCAAGTTTTCAGTAAAGGATAAACTCCTAAACCAAAAGTATGCAGGTGTATTTCTTCATCTAAAAAACCACTAATCAGTCCCATCACTATCAACTTAGCTATACATCCAACGCTTGACGTATCTCCGTTGGCATATACTATGCTCATGCATTCAACCGTTTTTAATGCCTAACATTAACAATCCTCCCAACGCTTTAGCGAATCAACGTAGCTGGGAGTTGTTCTTGGGTGTTCGACTGTACAGCGGGGGGATTCGTCCACCAGGCAGGGTCTCCTATGTTGAGAAGGAGTCCGGCGTTTCCATCAGGAAACCCAGGAAACCCAGCTAAGAGTAAACCAATACTAGGATCTACCACCATCCTGATATCAAACTAGTCGCATCGTGGTGAATTTCCCTTTGATTCACAAGGGCGGCGATTGCCTGGTGGTGATGACCTGGGACAAGCTTTGACTAAGCTGACCTCAGGATTCCAGAGAAACATATCTAGAATTTAGACAGAACTAGCTGAGAGACATGCAAAGCAAAGGACCCGGATGGTGTAGTGGTGAAGTGCGCTGCTCCCCGGTAAGGACAACAGCGCGTGTTCGTTCTCCACTGCATACACCTGTGGTCCGGAGTTGTGCAGATATCTCAGCACTTCATACGAATTAACAATTTCATCTCATAATCTTGTCGCTTATGAGGGATAATCTGGCCGAAGGCAAGTCCGTTCTCTCTTCAAGATAAAAACATGGTATACGTCAACATTGGCTTCTTTTGCAAACCTGCAGATTCTGTTAGAACCAGTTTTCGTAAGCTATACATACATCCGAGTTAAAGAAACCGGTGCCAGACTCCTCGAGACGGGACAACCTCATTCCGTCCAATCCATGTGGGTACGCCGAAGAGCGGCTATGTCAAAATTCCAGGGAGAATCGGCTCCACCAGCACTTAACTATATTCGTGAAGAGGACGAAAAATCCTCAAGGACCTCATGCAAAAAAAATGGAAAACATTAGTGGATAGTGGATGGAGGAAACGAATCAAATGCTGCGATCGGCACAGTGTGACACATGTGATGTCGGATAATATAATAATAAAAAAGAAATTTCAACAAGGAGAGGGATCTTTCACAATCTGCTCCATCTACGACGGATTCCACTGTCTGCCAAAGCAGATAGCACATAACTTTTCAAATTTCTCTTGTTATTACTTTGGACCTAACCATATTGCCTATCCTGACAACACTGAAAGTAGAATAATTCCTTAACGATAGTACTCTGATGATTTCCATCTTAAAAGAGACACCTACGAATCTCTTCGCCTCTTCAACACTTCTAGTTCTTTCGACTCACCCTCTTGTCCGCATCTACCAGTCACATTCATAATCAAGTCCTACATATTATCTAGAAATCGCAACAAAGCATCAGGATTGTGAATTTAATCTAGATCGGTTGCTCCACTAGAAAATGAGCGCCGTCGGGATTTTTATGGTCCCCAAGTGGCGGATAGAGTGTTAGTTGCGAAACAAAAGCGACCTTTGCTTCCCTGACATGCAGGTGGACCCAGGGGATGGACTCCCTGTTTCTACTGCGCTGATTTCGCACATACTTTCTGTATTTGCTGGGCGTACTCATCCATGCGTGTGTGGGTGCGTTCTTGCTTATGCGGATTGTATTCTACGAGTCAATTCGGCCAAAACCTTGCAATCAAGTGCCCGGAAAGTATATGGGAGACCATTAGTAGTCGTCTCCAACAAATAAGCTCCATGTCCACTTTGGGAGAGCCTGGCAAGCTACTCGTGAGTATACCCAGCCCCCACGTTCAGAGCCCAGCAAGCTATGGGTATCAAAAAGCTAACAACACTAATAGCAACGTGCCTCATTCCCTCGAATCCGAGAGAGCCTCCAATTTCGCAGCCTTGGGTAGGACGAGTACGGAGAGGCTGCTAAAATCTCAGGGCCAATGGAAGCTGCTTAGATTTCAAAGAACTATGGTGACGATATGTAACTACACTTGCATCCGAATCCTCGATAGAAGACTTGGTCCTGCAAGCAAGAAGGACAAAGTGCGACGTTATCGGCCTGACCGAGACGAGAAGACGCCAGCCTTTCAACGCCGTCTATGACACCGGAGAAGAACTGTTCCTCGGAACATCCGACAGTAGAGGAGTCGGCGGTGCCGCCGTTCTCGTCAACACGAGTTTGTCTATGAACAAAGATTCATTTGAACAACTTACAACCCGAATCGGATGTTTACAACTAAAAAGACGTGGATCAATTCCGGCTTTGACAATCTTCGTCGTTCACGCGCCGACACCAAACCATAATGAAAAAGAATTCGAAGCTTTCCAATTTGGACCAGGAGAAGTTCTACAGAGAAGACCACACATTCTTCAAGGTCATCACTGGAGATTTCAACGCCAGATTGGACCAAGAAGAACGTCTGAAGAACGTCACATTGGGACCCAAGGATTAGAATGGAACGAGCAGGATGAGCGGCCATCTGAGTTCATCATGACGACCAAAACCATCCATGGCAACTCACTATTCCAGAAGCCCCACCCTCTATGCTGCATTTACGAGTCTTCCAATGGAGAGTACTATAATGAAATAGACCACATCATAGTAAATAGGATGTTTTGCCTAGCCGATGCCGCTGTTGTGCCAAAATTCTACACGGGATCAGACCATCGTCTCCTTCGTGCAAGATTCTATTTCTAGCGGAAAGGAGAAAAAGCCGATGAATTCAAAAACCGAAGTCCCACAACCGGGACTTACTCAATCCATTAGTCGGCTGTTGGGAACATGCCGTTGTCGATAACATCGACGAAAAATACGATCGGATCATTCTACATCTTCACGTTAGCGCTATGAAAGCTGAGCTCGAAAGTCACCAAGACACGTGTGTCTCCTAAAACTCTCGAACTAATACGCCAGCGTGGAATCAAGCGAACTGCAGGCCACCACGAACTAACGTCCGCACTTGCAAAACAATGAGGACAAGCGAAAAAGATCTTAAAGAGAGAAGAGCAGCAGCAATGGTCGAAACTGCGGAAGCTGGGAAAAGCATTCGCAAAATCCACCGAAACTTCGCCAATTACAAGACCAAAATGATTGCACTCTCACGCCCATACGGAAGTCACATCGCCTAGGAAGGCAATGGAGAAAATCATTCACGAATACTACTCCGATCTCTTCGATAGCCATCTTCCGTCAAATGAAATAAAGGAGGATGGATATATGGTACCCACGGTTCTCCCTTTCCGAAATCCGACATGCCATTTCGTCGGTGAAAAATCGAATAGCACCAGATCCGGACAGGATGAGATCAGAACACCTGAAGAACCTTTCGCCAGTCCTCGTAAACACACTGGCCTGGCTCGGCTCTTCGCATGTTGGCTGTTTGAATGCAAGGTCCCTACTCAGTGGAAGACCAGCAAGACCGCGTTATTGTTCAAGAAGTGGGACCTACACGATATCGGCAACTATCGCCCAATCTGCTTGCTGTCTGTCGTCTACAAACTTTCATTCGAGTCATCCTCAACTGGTTTGACAGAATGCTAAAAGAAGGAAAGCCATGTGAGCAAGCAGGGTTTCGAAAAGGATTTAGTACGATACACCACATCCACACGGTAACAAG
>UYYA01005089.1:0-31138 GCA_900624975.1 Angiostrongylus costaricensis
GCCTCCAAGAATATGAGCTTCACGGAAGATTCTCAACTTCGTTTTAGATACAGGATGTCTACTGTGGCGAGGGAAGAAGTCTTTAATCACCCTAACAAACATTTCTGAAAGATATTTTCAATAGAAAGAAGAAAGTACTTCAATTGAAAACAACGGGATACTTTCTCCTGTAAAAGTTCCACTCTTCAATTTTTTCGTTGATCACTCATAGCGTTCTCTTTTTTTTTTCCTCTTTTTCCCTACCCCTCTTTTTCCAACCTACGGCTGAATCAAATCTTGGAACCGAGAAGCTGGTGGTCAGATCCAGTGAAAAATAACGGCACCGCGGAGATGTCAATCAGGCAGTGTCCTCATTTCTTGAGAACGTGGTTGACCGCTCTGATGGTTGTAGAACGCTTAAATCAACTGAAAAAAATATAAAAAATTTTGGCAGCATTTTTGACAGTGCACGCTCCTAATATAATACATTTAAGTCGCGAATATAGAAAGTGGAGACTTCATAAATATGCTTACTTCATATTTGAACGGGCGATGTTTTCAACACAACGTTAGGTTTCGACCAACACCGCCGACAAAAACGACAACAACGGCAACAACGACAACAAGTCCTATACAAACCTCGCATCAGCTCAACAAGGTTAGTTTATAAAACCGTATAAATAGACATATAGGTAACCTATAAACATATAAGTGACATTACCAATGATATCCTTTTAAAGATTACACGTAACCTGTCCTCGCATCTTTGCATCAATTTTTCATGTGGAATGGTGCAGTATTTTTGATGTGTAGTGGTGCAGTCATCAACCATGTGAGATCCTAATCAGCTGTTCCACCTCAGTGGAAGGTACTGGAAAAAAGGTGGTTCGTCCAGAAGTTGTTAATCATGTGAGTACACGAGTACCACCCAGATTTCCATCTTTCCTACATGTGTTATTGTACCGTTTGGCGTAGTAAATTGCGTATTAATATACCCTTCCAGGCTCTGAAGAAGACGGTATTGCCGAAACGTCTGGTGTCTACCAATCCATTATCCTACAAGGTTAGACCCATTATCAGTTGTGTAGCCAGGCCAACGGATAGAATAACATGATTTTTAGGCCGAATACTTACCCAACTGCTCAGCCATATTCCAGCTCACCTCACGATTACCCAAATGTTCCAAGAGCGTCTACGTAACGCGTCTCCTAACAACGCGTACGTGATGAAGTCATTCGACATTTTCGCGCTCTACACCAACGTATCGAATGACACGGCAATGCAAGCCATCCGCGAACTTCTTGTTGAACATGAAGGAGGAATACATATGCATGACTTCTCTATTCAGCAGCTTATGGCCCTGCTAAAAGAGGCCTAAACTGCTCAATTTTCAGATGGTCTGGGAAATAGTTTGCGCAAATAAGAGGGTTTGCAATGAGACACCGACTGGCACCAAGGCTTGCCATCGTGTTTAAGTCTAAGATAGAAGCCCTGGTTATCGATCTCCGGCCACTACTCTACTGCAGATATATAGATTGTTGTTTTGTCGTCTTCTCTACTCAGGAGGAGATGGACAAATGCTATGCATTATTCAATGAGTAGTCTGAATGTATTAAATTCACCCGGGAGAAACCGAAAGAGATCTGGCTTTCATTTCTTAACGTTCAAATCAACTTATCAAGTAGCGGTTACATGACAAAGTGGTACCGAGAACCAAGTAACATTTCCATAGTAACATTAACAAGTTCATTTCCTCTCTTCCCACCTTTCACACACAAAGAAGGCGCTCGTGAGGAACATGTTTCGAACAGCCACCTCTGTGTGCACAACCAGGGAACTAAAGGAAGAGTCGCGCGACTTGGCTCATCAATTAGCCATCTCCAATGGCTACGAAATAGTTACCACACGAGATAAGTTTAGAACGAGAGCGACGCGCCAAAAAGAAACACTTGGCCAAAAGAAAGCTCCCTTTATGTTGCCTTTCATTAGCGAAACGTAGCTATAAAAGGATGCCTAAGAAAGGCAAGTCTAGAGGAATCGGTAGCGATAGTTGAAATACCACCAGCTACTCTACGCCGTCAATTAAGCTCATAACCGCCTATGTGAGCGTCTATGTGAAACAACAAATTGCATAATTTGCCCTCACGGCACGGAAGGTGATTGTATGAGTTCAGGTACGATATACCTGATCTCTTGTAATAAATGCGCAGATGAATATATTGGCGAAACGGGCAGAGCTTTGCGTATCCGTATAAAAGAACACCTAGATGGCAAACGAAGAGCAAGACAAAGTACTCCACTGGGCACGCATAGGATACAAAAGCATAGCGGAGACAATTTTGAAGTAAAAGTCAATATCCTTGCACAGGAGTCCAAAACACCAGCGCGAAAACTCTTTGAGGCTTTTTGGATAAATGCCAAAAGCTCTACAATGAATAGCAGGGATGAATGCCCAGAGGTTATACGCGACCTCATCCCGTATGTTCCTATCAATTTCGGATGTGGGATGGTGCAGTCATCAATCACATGCGACTATAATCAACTGTTCTAATCTTCCTCATTGGAAATCACGTAAAAAGCGGTGAGTTTTTCGAGAAGCTGTTGATCGTGTGATTACCATAGAGTTTTTCGTCTTTTTGTAAGTGTTATTGAAGCGTTTGGCATTGTAGGTTGTATGTCATTATACCCTTCCAGGCTCTGAAGAAGGCGATACTGCCGAAACGTCAACTACTGTTGTATTGTACAGTGGTTAATTATAAGTCACTGCGAGACTCGTTATTTTAGAAAGCTTGTAAGCGCAAACAAACGAAACAAACTCAGATTTGAACTTCAATCGCAATATGTTTCTAAGATTTCAGATCTTTAGAATCTTTCCTGTGAGTGGAGATATGGATTGTACAATGGTTTCATAATAGCGAGCGTTGTTGTCGTCATGGCAACCACGTGTAATTTTGCTCGATGTCTTGTTTCTCAACCGAACATTTGTTTTTTTTCACATGCTGAAGGAACACGTTCATTCTTTTCTGGGTAATTGTCTTCTGTTCCTTTGCTCTCACTGCAACGCATGAAAGTGAACAAGTGACTCGAGTGCGCAATAGTCACCTTTCAACTGCTTCTATCGCTTCCTGCTGCTACCTAGTTGGGTTTACGCAGTTTTGTCATGAATGACATCATGAAGCTGTCTATTATCACTTTTCTTGATAAAAGTTCTCTATTTATAGCTCATTGAACACAGTTAGAGGCCTTGTTTCATTTCCATGCAGCTTTTAGGATCAGTGTGCCGTAGGTATGGAGCGTATTTGTTATGTTTTGTTAGACATGGTGCCGAACAGTCTTTCATATAGTTGTGATTTCAAGATAGTTGCTTGAAATCTTTTGTCCAAGAAATCGGTATGGGTTAAGCAATCTGATACAGCATCACTTCTGTAAACGGCCGCCTTTAGCACACATTTCCGCCAGTGTGTATGCGTAACGTAACCCTGACTATTCCACTTGGGATTTATGTATGTACATTTGAATGCATATTTATATATGGTAACAGAAAGCCTAGTGGTAGTGATTCTATTCATTACATGAGCGGGCCAACCTACACATACGCTAGTTTAACCTCTTCAAGACCCACCAATTCTCTTATTCTTCAGGGATCGAGGAATTGGTATCAGAATTGTTTGGGACAAGCTGATCCTATCTGATCCACGTGAAAACACACTATCATGGCTGTCGTAGGATTCCAGGGTGACGACTCGACGACCATTCGAAGAAATTGGCTCCGAATAAGAAAAAATCCATAAGTAACATGCAAACCCATCAACCGCGCTTTTCATCAAAATCTCCTCGTCCATCCGAGTTAAAAAATAAATCTCTGTTTTAAGTGCTCTAATCGTTTTCGTGTTTTCTTTGGGCGATTTATTACCTCCACATATTTAAGGTTTTTGTGTGAGTTGCATTCAACCACATCCGAAGAGATAAGAAGTGGTTAACTTGCTTCATTAATCGATAGCTGTGCTGTCTGAAGTTTGTAATTATTTTTATGCATTATCACAGCGCCTAGGTTTTTTTTTCGCCTGTGATCACGCCTGATTTTATGTCGGCTCAGGGAACGGTGGGACTCGATCAGATTAGAACACAGTAAATATTAAGTAGTGCTGGTCGTTCATCGATAGCCGAAATTTATTCTATAGATAGAGGGCTTAAGAGGTTAACAACATCATACAGAGGATTCAATATGCATTACGGTAATAAAAGAGATACTTTTAACTCAGAAGTGTACATCTCACTGCTTATTACATTTCGCAATAGTCCACCATCCATCGTCAGTGTTGTCAGCATTTGAAAGCGTTCCTGTTTTCCGACTTTTCAAACGTTTTTTAAAACTTCATTTTTCTTAAAGGTCAAGTCAATCGTGATCACGACTAGGAAGCTTCGGTGAGTCACTTCACGATGCACTACACTTACTCACTTGCTTCAAGTTGGAACGAGTAATTCTTCGGCGCCGTTAACTTTTTATTTCCATTAAGAAAGCCGTAGCAAGATGCCGAGAACATGAAGACGATGTGCATGATTTCAGAGGGTTAGATCATGCATAATTGCAAACGTGCTGTACGATACGCTAATCAGGTTAGCACTAGATGCAACTGTTGCAGTAAGAAATCTTCTTCAGGTTGTTTAGACAGTGATCATGCAGGGTGTGCAACTTTTCTGTCAAGTGCAAGTCATAGGTGAAGGTCATTGAAATCCATGGATTGCAAAATAAATGTTTCTGACGACAACATTTGAAGCCTCAATAGGAAGTTATTCTAATGAAGGTTGATAATTCTATCTAAAGACAAACTCTGTTGACGCACATTAAGAAACTCACTCTCAGCAGGCATCGAGCCGTCTGAAGAAGTCTTCTCGAATACTTATTATCTTATGCCGAAAAGGTGTTCCTAGCTGTCGGACATTAGTGTTCTAACACGCAGAACAGTCATTTTCGCGCACTCTTCCACGGCAACATTTTCTGTGGTGAGCACTGTCATCGACAACAATATTCGCTGCAAAGTGTAGTTGTCCGAAAAAGGTTCTTGTGAATTCGAAAATGTAGAACAGAACTACTAGCCCAGTACGTGTTTTTAGACAAATAAGTCATTTAGTGCAGAAAGTGCTGTAAAAATAGAAATTCTATAACAAAATAAACTACTGAGAAAAAAGCAATGCTTAAATGCACTGCGGCGACTTTGCCCCTCCCAAGCACATATTGAACATAATGCATATCGAGCGTCGTTTGGTCGGCTAACTGGGACATTGGGAACTAATTCCGATAAATTAGAGAGGGACATTTAAAACAGCTTATAACACTCAGTGGTAGAACGGTAGAACGGCTTTTCGACTCGGCAACTTATGGTCCTCTTAAAGGTCTGTCTAAACTGCTCGATCCTCAGATGGTCCAGGAAATATTACACGCAAATTAAAGGGTTGGCAATGGGACAGCGACTGGCACCAACCCTTGCCGTTGCCTTTATGTCTAAAGTGGAAGCACCATTAATCGATCTCAGGCCATTACTCTACTGTAGGTATATAGACGATTGTTTCGTCATCTGCTCCACACAAGAGGAGATGGATAAGTGCTTTGAGTTATTGAACGAACAGTCAGAGTACATAAAATTCACCCGTGAGAAACCAAAAGATAATTGGCTTCCATTTCTAAACGTTCAAATTAACCTATCCGAAAACGACTACATCACAAAATGGTATCGAAAGCCAGCAGTAAGAAGATAGTGGTTCATTACCTCTCCTCTCATCCCTCACACACTAAAAGGACGCTTATAAGGAATATGTTTCGAACTGCTGCCAGCGTGTGCACAGGTAGAGATCAGAGAGAATCCTCGAAACTAGCGCGCCAAAAAGCCATTTCAAATGGTTACGAAACTGTAGATTCTCGGCATAGGCAACGAGGGAAACCCACGCCTCAGAGCGATAGTTTTAGCGAAAACAAGGCTCCGTTCCTTTTGCCCTTTATTTCAAACCAAATAAGTGCAGCTATAAAACGCTGCTTAATAAGGGTCGGTCTAGAGAATTCCCTAAAAGTGATAGAAATACCATCGGACACTCTAAGAAGCCTGCTAGTTCGCAACAGCCTATATGACCGTCTATGTATAGCGAAAACTGCATAATTTGCCCTAACGGTAGAGACGGTGATTGCATGAGATCGGGCACAGTCTATCTGATCTCTTGTAAAACGTGAATACGTTGGCGAAACTGGTGGACCACTCTGCGTCCGCATAAAAGAACACCTAGTCGGAAAGTCTAGATTAAAACCAAACACTCCACTAGGCGCGCAAAGGATGCAGGAACACAACAGAGAAGATTTTGAAGTAGGAGTCACTCTTCTCACGCACGAATCAAAAACATCAGCGCGTAAAACTCTTGAAGTGTTTTGGATCAATTCCAAAAATTCAAAAAATGAACAGTAAGGAGGCGTGTCTTGTCATCATGCGTGACCTGGCGCCATACCTCAGGCTAATCCAATGACCTGACACAGACACAGTTATCGCCCATGTATTACTCTGTGCCACTACTATCCATCAACCAACATAAATACTTACAACAAATAAACGGTAGATGTTTAAATGAAGCTGTTTCTTATGCGAATACAAATTTATTTGTTAAGTTTTATCTGCTGGGATTACAGCTGGAGGAATCGTCTTTCCGGCAAGGTCTGTCCAAGCTGAGGAGTCCGGCATTTCCATCAAGAAACCTAGCTATGAGTAAACCAATGCCAGGATCCGCCATGGTATCGAAGTCATATGGTGGCAAATCTCCCTCTGATCCACAAGGTCTACGACTGCCTGTCGTGGTGACGACCTAAGGCAGACTTTGGCCACGCTTCCCTCGGGATTCCAGGAAACCACAATGGCATGACCAATAACTCTCCGAAAAATGGTGGTGATGCTAGGGCTCGCACAACTAGTGAGGACGGGCTGTTCAAGTATCAACTAAGTAAGTATATAAATGACGCTGTGGAAAAGATCGATAGAAATAGCTGAGAGACAGGCGAAACAAAGGACCCCCATGGTGTGGTGGTGAACGCGTTACTCCCCGGAAAGGACAATAGCGCGTTCGTTCCCCACCATAGACACCTGCGGTCCAGAGTTTTGCAAATATCTCAGCAACGTTGTGGTTGTATTATTATTATTATTATTATTATTGTTATTATTATTATTACACAATACGTACGGCATATAGTCTTCAATTTTCGATCAGCAACCAATTGTTATTCCGTTTTGCATCAATAAGAAGAATCCTTGATAGCTCAAAGAATGTATAAATGTGTTGGAAATGAAGAAATTGGGAAATAAACTCGACTTTACCAGATAAAAGTAAATACTGAGAGCGATACGGCTGCAAGATCGAGAATTGAGGCACTTTGTAGCAAAGAGTAAACATTCATTCATATACATTCAAGAAATGAAGGAAGGAAGAAATTCTCATTGAAGGAAGAAAAGTATCGAGTATGCACAAACCTGGATCTGTTTAGCACAGACTCTACGAATCTCAAACCGATCGTTCAATTAGCAGCTCATTATTGATTTGATTTAATAAGTAGCAGCTTATTAATCAACAACATGAATAAAATTGTAATAAGCTGTTTCCTCTGTCAACAGATTAAACAACCACAAGTGTCTCGTAGAATCGAATGTATCGAAAGGCATGTGTGAGATGTGTGAGGAATTTCTCTTTATTTTCGCAAAAACTCGTCAGAATAACATAAATGATGGACCGTTCGAAACACCTGTGGATCAAAATTGTGCTAACTCATGAATTAAAAATCAATAGATTACCTTAACGAAGACAACTCAACGACACCAAGGATACACTTGATGGAATGAAATAAAAAGAAGTAGAGACTGGCCGATTTAACACATAACGGTGAACGGTTAATTTTCAACCACAACGTTGCTGAGATATTTGCAAAACTCTGGACCGCAGGTGTCTATGGTGGGGAACGAACGCGCTATTGTCCTTTCCGGGGAGTAACGCGTTCACCACCACACCATGCGGGTCCTTTGTTTCGCACGTCTCTCAGCTATTTAATTAATTAATTTATAATTAATTAATTAATCAAATTTTCACTTCCGGATATAAGACAACGTGCCTACTGTTCGATAAGCAGTACACCATCACATTGTGAATAATGCTCATCTTCCGATTACAGACGAAAATTTCTAGGTAACTAGAAGACTTCAGCGGCTAATAAGTTAAAGGGCCTACAGAACAGCCCTTCACCATCGCTCCAGGAACATACACACTGTATATCTTTTCTCCTCCCAGTGGTTTACCTCCTAATCGTGGCTAGCTGTGCTCCGACGTAGAGCGGGGCTATTCATCCTCTTGGCAGGGTCTTCCAAGCTGAGAAAGAGTCTGGCGTTTTCATCAGAAGCCTAGCTAAGAGTCGACCAATACTAGGACCCGCCACCGTCCTGGTATCAAATTAGTCGCACGGTAGCAAATCTCCCTCTGAGGCCGCGACTGCCTGTGGTGGTAACGACCTGGGCAGACTTTGACAAGGCTGACCTCGGTATTCCAGGCAAACACAGAGACTAAACCAGCAAATTCCCGAAAAATGGAGATTATGCTAGGACCGGCACAACCAGTGAGGGCGGGCCATCGAAGTATCCAGGTAAGTATCTCTTTTCTGTTGTACACAACCCAACATATATTTCATGGACCTTAGTCCTTGTAGCAACTGATTCACTTTTTCAGATGCTTTATGCAAAGAATCACGGATCTGCAGATCATGCTGCTACTTTAGGTTTTTGGTTTTCACAAATTTGGGTGAACTTTAGTCGAGCAGATTCCTAGCCGTGCTAAGGTGTTCCAAAGCTTTCTTCACAGTGACACGCCATATTTTGTTGATTGGACACAACAGCCATCTGGTCCCAGATTAGCCTGACACAAATTTTTTGCCTAAAGAGGGGTTATAGGCTTGGTAAATCATTGGAGGCCATGCTAACCTGCACCCTATTCGTAGTGAACTGCATCAGTACCAGTACGCTACCCACTACCACTTCACCTGTTAGTGGTCAATGATTTAGCATCCGCGTAATGTAAAAACTTTCAGTTTTGCTTCATGCTCTATATGGTTGATGTCAATGTGAAGATGTAGAAGACTACAGTGGTGATGGGATAGTAGCTCCTAAGGTTAACTTTCTATTAACCTTGGCATTGATCAAATAATTCACTGTTTTCATGAGCAAACGACACGACGTTGCTAATAAATTCATTTACGAAGCATTATACTGGTTTATGTTTTAGCCATTTAGCTTTTATCAGAGCCTTGAAGGACAAACTGACACGTAGTTTGTGAGTGAATCTGATTGAAAGTGAGCAAAACTTTTTCATAACCGCAGCAGAAAAAACTTAATACATAGATGAGCTTACACGAGGTTGATAATGATGTTTATTTTCGGCTAACGTTTCGACGTCTTCGTCTTCTTCGACATCGACTCGGATCATCGGCTCTGAGGAAGACGAAGACGTCGAAATGTCAGCCGAAAATAAACATCACTATCAACCTCGTGTAAGCTCATCAAAGAAAGAATACATATTGATTAGTGATATCGAGGTTCAGGGAAAGTCGGTTTCGAAATATTAATACATAGATTTTTATTCAGATAGTTACTTACTTGACACTTGACCAGCCCGTTCTCCCTGGTCGTGCGGGCTCCAGCATAATTACTATTTTTCAGAAATTTGCTAATTAAACCATTGTGGTTCACTGGAATCCCGAGGTCAGCCTGACCAAACTCTGCACCAGGTCTACACCACGGATAGTTGCAGCCCATGTGGACCAGAGAGATTTGCCACCATGCGACTTTGATACTAGAACGGTGGCCGATCATGGTATTGGTATTGGCTTACTCTTAGTTAGGCTTACTGATGGAAACGCCGGACTCCTTCTCAGCTTGGGAAACCCTGCTGTGGGATGAATCTCCCGTTGTACATTGTACATTGCAGCCTGACACCCACGAACACCTCCCAGACACGATGAGGCGGTAAACTGTTGGAAGGTTTTATTCACATGGAAAACAACTTCTCCTGAGAATTAATAAGTTTGTGATTTTCTTCGTATTTTTGTTGAGCAAACGCGAGGTGTTACTATTCTTTGTTCACGATTAAGCTGACGTTTCGGCGGATTTCGCCTTCTTCAGAGCCGCTTTCTATGAGGTTTCCACTAAGTATGTCACGTAGAGACCAGCCGCACAGAAATCACGTGGAAGTATAATTTTTTGTTTGTAACTGCCACGACCGACTTTCTATTAACCTCGGCATTGATCAAGTGATTTCACTTAATAAGTTAATAAGTTAACTTATTAAGTTATCACTTAAGTTAACTTATTAAGTTATCACTTAATAAGTTTGTCCCTGTTAAGCTTTCCAGCCTCAGTAGAGACCAGCCATACAGAGTTCTACACGGTGCAGGAATGTGCCAGGTTTAAATCAGGTAAAATCATCCTGAGGTATAGCGCAAGGTCTCGCATAATCCAATCACAACACGCTTCTTCTTGCGATTCATTTTTGGAAATTATCCAAAATATTCCAAAAGTTTTCAGCGCGGATCTTGTAGATCGCTATGCGAGGATGCTGACTTTTCATTGACTTCTGCGTTGTTTTTGTGCCCTATACGGGACTAGTGGAATGTTTTGCTACCTTACTTTTCCAACTAGGTACACAGATGTAGAGTGGCATAGCGTAGCAGCGTTGGAGCAGATTGTGCAATTTTGCCTTTCACATAAATGACCATACAATCATAGTAAACCGACTTCCATTTAACCTCGGTATAAACGATCAATCTAGCCTATTTTATTGATAAAATAACACCAGGTAACGCGAAGTTGTTACTAAATATTTTTTATGATAACGTTTCGACGTTTCCGTCTTTCTCATAGACGATGGTTCGAGTCGTTGTCCACATTTCTTTCGTGTTCTCGATGAGGTACCTTCGTCGTCGGCCATGCAATCGTTTGCGAACAAGTTGGCGACTCAGAGTATTCGGTGACATTTAAATCATTGCTATGAATTTATTTAGGCTGGCACTTTCTAAGCTATATTTTATAGCTGTACCTATTTTGCTGGAATTTAAGGGTAGAATAAACGGATGATTATTCCGACTTATTGTTTTTTGTCCAGATCTATTCCGAGCAGCTACTGTTTCGTAGTAATTCGTAATTGTTATCTGCTACGCCAAACTGAAAAATTCTTCCTTTTGCTCTCGCCCTATTCACACATTGCTGGCTGTCGGAAACACGTCTCTCACAAGGGCCTCTTTGTGCTCGAAGGATGACGGGAGAATTAAAGTACCAGAATGTCTTTATTATCTGGCTTGCGGTACCACTCTGTGATGTCCTCACACCTCCATAAGTTAATTTGAACGCTCAAAAGTTGAAAAAAAAAACGGGTTTCCACTTGAGTATCACATGTCATCATGTTGATTGTTAAGCGACTCGGGCGGGCTCCAGGAAATCATGCATTCCTCTCTGTCGCGTGCAAGAGCAGCCCAGTAGGTGCTGCTCGCTCCAGGATCATGTTGAGCATCATACCGTTCCTCTTTCGTGAGCTTTCGTGAAAAACTCTGCGTATCGGGTCGGTGGTCTTTCCGCAGTACGTTTGACAACCCAAAGAATCCCGTAATTAAGGGCTCCTGCCTACCACCTTATCTCCGACAGCTTGGAGGATATCATGGCGCCTTTGATTTTTCACGGTTGACGTAGGCTGACGCTTCACAATCGTTTCCACGCGTGTGCGAAACCAAATACTCCTAATATCGTTTTTTTTTGACCACATATTCTATACAACGGAGTGATTTTTCATTCTCTTCACGTAGCTTCCTGAGGGAAACGTTAGAGCAGGAAGAATTGTGTAGCCAAAAAGCCGGCATGAAGTTCGTTATTTTTCGTTCTCTTCACTATATCCTCGATGCGCTTTAAAGCACCCTAAACTGCTTGCTTCTCCCTACTCAAGTCCTCAGTTACGTCGTTCATTATATTGATTTTCCGACCTAGCTAGACGTAACTGGAGCAATCGAAGAAACCCGTTCCTTTTCGCGCGAATAGGGTATAGATAAGCAATCCGTTCCTCACGAATGTCGTTCTTGTGAGATCTAGTTGAAGAGCAATCTTTCCACAGGCGTTGTCAATGTCTGCAAGGATTCACACTTTCTGGATAATGCTTAGATTTAAAAGAACATTGACATGAGCAAAGCGAAGATGGTATAACTGTCGACCATTGGCTTCTTGACGTAGATGTAGAAGGCTATGGAGAATGGTGATATTTTGGTTCACACAGTACGTTTGAGTACGGACGTTGTGGCCGTCCAACGCTTACATGACCAGTCCTATCTTAACTGAGTAAAACCTTTCCATAAATCGATGAAAGTGAGATACAGAGGTCTCTCGTAATGTCACAATACTTCAACGGGTCTTATTATCGTGTGGATGTGGTCCATCTTCGTGAATTCTTTTCTAAATCCTGCTTGCTCACATGGCTGACCTTCGTCCAGTGTTTTGTCAATACGATTTAAGACGACTTGAACGAACAATTTGTAGACGACAGACATTAAGCAAATTGGGCGACAGTTGCCGCTATCTGATGGTCTTTCACTTAGTGGGAACCTTCCACTGAGATCGCTTTGGTCACTCTTCTTCGGTAGGATGAGAGTGACCAAAGTCTTCCACCGGTCTGAGATTTTCCATTTCCGTAAGCACGATTTCATGTGTGGTGTGAGAACGAATTCTAATCTGTGGCCTCCAGCTTTAAGCGTAGCGTATATGAAACGAAAATGCGGTCTCAAGTTAATTAAGCTAGTTTGAACAAGAAGTAAGAATTCCCAAGGGGTTTTGGAGTTTATTGGAACTGTGTATACTCTGTGGTGGTGAAGCTTACATAGAAATTTCTTTGATTTCTTTGTGAGGAAAAGTATTTCTATACCGGTAGTTAGCACACAATTTCTCCTTGGATAAGAGATCAGTGCAGAAAAGTGCAGTGTGCTAATCTACAGAAGCATTTAGCGCAGTGGATAGCGATGTAATGCAATACTCAAGGGATCGCTCCCTCGTCCAAGGCTCACCAAGCTTTCCGTCCTTCCGGGGTCAGCAAATTAGCAACAGACTTCTCTGATAAGATAGCAGCAATGATTCGCTAGATCCGGAGAACATCGCGAGTCATTGTATAGCCCAGATACGCATTCAATTACCTCTAACGATGCTTAATGAAGTCGAATGCACGGGGCACCCATAGTGATTGATCAACACCGAGAGCTTTATCCTTTCATTCTTCAAGTTTATATTTTTGGCATCCATACAAAAAGCTGAAATGAAGAGGTAGGTTATACAGCTAAAGCTAAACTGAGGAAAATGAACGCTGTGATCTTCGAATCACTTTGAAGATTTCGATGATCTATCGTCTTATCATGGGAATACATATCCCTGGGGGAAGAACTTCAATATTTAAGGAAAAACGTTTCTCCTCCGCCGTAACCCGCATTAGTATCCGTAATACATATTCTATTCTACACCGTCAATCCTTCGCAGCAAAACGAACCCGTTCATCGGAAATTACTAACTGTACGAAAAGCCATTTAACAAGCAACTTAATTGAGTTGGACGGGCTTAACACATTATCTGTGTTGTATAAGCAGCAGATTTAATAAGAAAAAAGCAGTAAAAAAGGCCTGTATTGCAAAATAAAGCACTGAACTGGAAGACACAGAGTTCAACGCACTTTGTTCTCCTGTCATTTACTCCACAAAGTGGACCTCGAACCTTATGTGGTAATTCATAGTGCACATACCGACCATATCTATGGAACGACAAAGCAAAATTTCTTCTATAACAGTGCCATGTTCACAACCCCTCAACTCCTCTAGTTATCGAAAGATTTTCGGTTACTGACAAGAAAAGAACTGGTAAGTCCGTAGAAAGTGAAAATCAGGCGTCGTTCCGAGACGCATGGATGCTAGAAACCGCAGCCGTTATGTGTTAAAAAGGAACATCAATGCATCAATGCTCCATACAGTTGGAATAACCATTTCATATTGGGCGGGAAGGATCACGAAAGAGATCACGGATGTCTATGAGCAGGTGTAGATTCCTGCTATTTTGTTATTACATTATCGACAACAAAAATCTGGGTAAATAAATAATAAGTTTACAAGAAAATTCATTAAGTGAAACCTAGAGGCATATACGACAGCAGGGAAGATGAAGGGCCAGTGTCCCGCTTTGCTAAGGAACATAACAATCAGGTAGAAAATTCAGTTAACAGGTTTTCGAGTTTCCTATTCTCTTCTACAACTACTTCTAAGTCAGCCTGAATGCGCTTCAGCTGATCATCAAATCGATTTTGCTTTTCGATCTCAATCTAAAAAAATTTCAAGTGGAACAAAACCAAATCCAAAGCACCTAACATCAGATTCCCATAAAAACTGTGTCAACTCTCAAGATTAAAGCTTATAAGACAAAAACTGCAAATTAAAGAAAAAACTAACAAGGTTCGTCAACTCCTCATTTTGGCGTGCAAGGGCTCCATTTCTTTCAATAGCTTCCACTGATGCCATGCAGCTTAAATGCAGCTTCCCAAACAATTTGTACGCCCGTTCTCCCTTCTGGTCTTCAACCTCCTACAAAAAGCGGTATGATCTTTCATAAGGTCAATACCAGATGAAAATAGGAACTTAAAAACACTTTTCATTTCATATGCTGTTGGTTTCTGAATGAAAACAGTCCCAACGATTAAAAATGCTGAGAACAGTGGAGATGTAATGCTACGCGACTTAGTTTAAGCATAAATGCTGAGCCAAAATACCATCTCTACCACCTATACATCCGTTACTTTTCGTTGTTTTCACTAACCAGTTATGATGGCGCCTTCTTCATTGCCGACCTAACCTCCGTTTTCCTATTCTCAACAAAATTACTAGACCCCTTTTAGTTCATTGAAATACGAATTGGAAATGTACGGTAAACTCATTGAACACTATTAAAAGCACATATTTTACTGTTAGCAAGATCCTGCTGAACATAAACTACATTGGTCGATACATCGTAGAAACAAAAAAACCGCTTGGTTAACAGAGCTGCGAAAACAAACTTATACCTTGAACAAGGCCTCCTCAATCGTACTGAATGTACGATGGAGTGTCTGAGTAAGCCATTTCAACTCTCGCTGCACTGCGAAGATATCCATAAATACCTGTAAGATGATATACTATGAACATAAATACCTGGCAGCTAGCAACTAAACACATGAGATATTAAATCCACACAGATTTTAAACAAAGCACATTAGCTAACGAACACGATTAATTTAAAGACAATATTATGAACCAATCCCACCTTGTTGATCTCTTCACTTTGCCTTTGGATGCTTGCTGTCATTTCCATTATTCTACGCACAATCAATACTCGATCAATGTCACATCTCTTCGTGCCTTTGAGGTATTTCTTCTGTAATGATGGTTTTCTGTAGTGATGGTTAGATACTAGTAGTTTCCTCTAAACAGGGTTAACTGAAAAACGATATAGGAAAGGAATACAGATGTGCAAATGAACCAAAACTACAGGTGGCACCAAAAGTGGGAGATTAATACAACTTGAATCACCATTTCTTCGGCAATGTGGTTATTTTTGAGAGTTTCGTACCGCGCCTTTTCAAGTTTTTCGCGATTGTTCACAGTTTCTTGCCGAGAATGAACACCCTAAAATTAAGAAGACATTAAGTGGGTAAAATAATAGCACAGGTAGGCTTACCGACTGCAACTGCTGATGTTGCAATCTCCTCAACTCATAAACGAGCTCCTCGCGAGAATCACGGAATTCCTTCAAAAATCTCTTCATACGGTCGTCAAACCGTTCAAGGTATGCCTGAAAGAACACAATACGCTACAATGCACCAAATTTTTGGTTTATAAGAGTCTTGCAAGTTACTTCCTTTCTTTAAACAACCGTACGCTTAAACTCTTTTATTCTTCTACCATAAACGAAGTGAAGGACAAATTTTTTTCATAAAAGGCTTGCCAAACATGTAGTGGAAAACATCGAAAAATGTGAAGTATCTCATTGACTAGCAAGTAATTTTCAACATCACTGCCATGAAAGAAAGCAGAATATTATCAGTATACATATTCATGGAAGCACTCATTGGCACCCACCAATATTTTAACCTTTGATAATTCAGGATCCCTTAAGAAGGCGAGAATATCATCGCTGTTTGGACTCAAGCATTCAGTAATAGAAGTCGTCTTTGTGCGATAAACTGCAATCTCACCTTCGACCTAAACAACAATGCTTTATAGTAGAACAACATATTCACTACTACGGTAAAAATTCTTCTTCACTACTCTTTCAGTGCAATAAATACTACGACAGAGCTAACTGAACAGAATATTGCAGTAACAAACGCGCTTTGTATGCACTTCTCCACTAAAACTACAGGAAGCAAGTAATAACCTTAACCTACAGGGACACAATAAATTCTTCATTTTGATTCCAACGAATTTTCTCGGCCTTCTAGCGACGAACCTTACCGTTTTGCCCTTGATATGGTACCTGATCTTCGACATGCACTTGTACAGCGAGTACTGACAAGTGCTCCCAAAATGCAATTTATTCATGTGCCTTCGGAACCCTTCCCGATTAAGAACAACTGTCCACACATACACCAACCTACACCTTAAAACTCACACAACCTTTCAAAAGAATCTGTACTTTTACACAGATTACATTTCTCGATATTATAAACGACAAAAAAGGATAAAGTTCTCGGCGTTGATCAATCACTGAGAGATGCGCCATGCATTCGATTTCATTAAGCATCATTGGAGGTGAATGAATACACATCTGGAGTTGACAATGACTCGTGGTGGCCTACCGATGTATCGAACCAGTGCTGCTAACCTCTCAGACAAATGTGGTACCAATTTGCCGACCCAGGTGTGATAGAAGGCTTGGTGAGGCATCTGCGCGGAGATTGATTCCACGTGTGTGCCGCAGTGGTGCCTTCAACCACTGCGCCACACGCACTCTTTTTGATACTAGAATTGAAATAACGAAAGCATAAAGTTTTCCTAAATTGGCTGCACACAGAGAAAACGTACGAGCTCGGTTTTACAGCACATCTATTGATATTTTGATATTCCCTATAGCAATCAACACAAGGTCTCCACTTCTATAGGTGCTCGTCCGGTCTACTAGAAGTACCCAGACCACTTGGTAACTTTCCTGAACCAAAACCCACCATGCATTACTGTGGCCCCAAAATATCTGATTCGTTGCAACTTGTTGTAATTAACAATAATCTGCGCACTGCACTGCCTGAACTGAGGGCTGTTCACATCTGGTTCCTGCCATAACCGCAAGTATAAATGAGAGTTTTCCAAAGAAGTAACTGCAATTCCACTAAATCGCCAGCGGTGATCGTCTAACAATATGAAAACAGAGACCGATGAATCCATCTACACAACAATTCTCTCGTGGTTGACCCATATGTTGTCCGTATGTGTTCACTATGATAAGCTAATCCCAAATAGACCACATCAATGTGTTTTTAATGTTAGTACAAACAGAACTGGTCGATCGACAAAGAATGATTCCTCCCGAAGCAATGCTGCTCGCACCATACTACTGAGTTTGACCATCTGAGCACAACACTCTTTTGTCCCTACTCATCTTCGGATTCACTATTTTGAAAATGCTTCACGGGAAGCAAAAGGCGTTCATGACATCAGTATTTTCCTGTGCATTTTTGATGGTCAAAAATGAATTACAATTTGTCATCGGCCGAAATGGTTAAAAAATATAAAGCACAATATTTAGAGAAAAGTGATTGTCTTTAAAATTCCATTCACAATGATGAACCACGGTTAACGTATAAAATGAGAAAATATAAAAAATTTAGAACCGAAATAGAATGTACATGTCCTGCAAAACTGATATAAATGTAGTCGCGTTGATAGCACCGAGTCTACGTGGTCTATGAGCTTTCTGATCGCATACAGAGGAGGAAATGTTCCAAAAAGCAAAGGAAAACCTATAAGAGTAAATATTCGAAGCAAAAAGCAAACGAAGTGAAGATATACTTGCTTACATGGACACTTGGACGGTCCATCCTCACTAGTTGTTCGGGCGCCAGCAAATCCTCCATTTCTGGGAGTTACGCTGGTTTAACCACTGTGTTTCCCTGAAGTCGCGAGGCCAGCCTGGCCAAAGTCTGCCCCAGGTCGTCGCGACCACAAGCAGGCGCAGCCCTTGTGGATCACAAGGGGATTTGCCACCATGCGGCTAGCTCGATGTTAGGACGGTGGCCCATACAGGTATTGGTTTACTCTTAGTTGGGTTTCCTAGTGGAAACGCCGAACTTCTTCTCAGTTTGGGAAACCCTACGGGGGGAGGAGGAGTGGAAGTGGGATGAAGCCCCGTTGTACATCGTAGCCCGACACCCAAGAACACCTCACAGCCACGACAAGGCGGTAAAGCGTTGGGAGGAAAGTATAGAAATAACTGATAAACATATGAAGAGAACGAATCGAGGGAAGAAAAACTCAAAAAAAGATGCGTTTGTGCTCATTTTAGCGGGAACAGCATGACAGATTGCGGCTTGGTCTCGATGCACATTCAAAGACCAAAAAGTGACCGTGTTCTCAAATGCTGTTAAGTTTTGATTCGTTCCCAGATAGTTCTTTATAGCCATGCGCTTACAACGAAATCGAAGTGCAACCCCAGCGATAAACAAAAAACTTAGAAAAAGTGAAGCTTACTTACTTGTCACTTGAATGGCCTGTCCTCACAGGTTGTGCAGGCCTCAGCATAATCTCCATTTTTCGGAGATTTCCTGGTTAAGCCATTATGGTTCTCTGGAATCCCGAGGTCAGCCTGGCCAAAGTCTGCCCCCCAGGCCTTTACCACCACGGGCAGTAGCAACCCTTATGGATAAGAGGAAGATTTACTACCATGCGACTTTGATACCAGGACCGTAGTGGATCCCGGTGTTGGTTTACTCTTAGCTAGGTTTCCTGATGGAAACACCGGACTCCTTTTCAACTTGGGAGACCGTCAGTGGATGAATCCCCCGCTGTACAACGCAGTCCGACACCCAGGAACACCTCCAAGCCACGATGAGGCGGTAAACCGTTGGGAGGAGAGTGAAGCTAAACACCTTTGAAACAGAAAGATCTTCGTCATCGCTGGATTACTGAGACTCACTCAAAAATCGACACAATTTTATGGTAGAATTCCCCAGAGTCTAGAAAAACATGTTCATCTAAAGTGCAGCTTGAAATGTCCAATGAAGATTAAAAAGACCATAAAACAAAACAATATGGATTTTCCAAGCCACCTTTGCAAGCGCCTCCTGCTTGTTTGCAATCGAAAACAACATTCCATCCAAGTAAGTCTGTCTGTCACTCAATTCGGTGCTGGTAGAAGACTGTTCAAATGCTATGTTTTCAGGTATTCGACACTCAGTGCTCGCCATTTCTTCAGAGGATCGGTGAATCCTACAATGAATAGAATTACTCAGCAATGTTATCCTCTACTGCAGAGTATACAATGCATGAGTGTACAACATGGTAGCACCAAATCCACAATAATAGCCACTACAAAGATCCAGACTTAACGAACGTTGGCTTCGCACGAAGTGGTGGTTTCAAACGTGGCTGAGCGATACTGCCTGAGAACTCGGACGAACGGATTATGTTAGCGAGGGCTAATCTTAACTGGTTACTTGCTAATGCATCCCAAAGTGGCTTCCCAGACGACGAAAAAAGAAGGCATCCGGCTCATTCTTGAAAGCGAATAAACTTAAAATGGCAGTAAGAAAACATTTGGAACAGTTTCCACTACGTCTTAAAAAATATCAAGACGCGAGACGAACCATTCCAACTCATTGCAAATTCGAAGAATCTGCCTATCGGTCGCATCCATCGCAACCTGAAAAGAGCATTTCGAACGAGTCTTCTTCCGGTGTCACGATCAATGACACGTACACAAAATCAGACGACGCAGAATGCTCCTAAAAACGAAACACTAGCAACGCTCAGCAATTGCAAGACCATATTACGGCGTGAGATTCCATGTTTCTAGGGAGCTACGGAGAACGCGCAACATTCGCCACGTCCTCCATCTCGTAGCTGCCGGCGCCGATTCTGGATCAAGAAGAGGATCATTGTGGTTTGCGAGTGCTTTTATATAATGGGATTCGTGGGTTTTAAGCTGCTTTCATAGGTTTCTCCCTGATTTCTCGCTGAGGACGAGGGGCACTGAGAGGTTGAGATATCAAGCAACATTCTCTTTAGCAACACCCTCTTGTTACCCCACTCAGCAACGGCAAAGGAATTGGCCGTGTGTCTTTGCAGCGTTCACATCTTAGCACCGTTTCTTTCTGCTATGTTATTGCGATCGTAGATATGGCACTGCCGTCTTCACTAGCAACAATCTCTCCTACATGTCAGATCGTGATGGTCAGTTCTCTAGCACGAATTATGTGTATTTCGGCGCTTTAAAAGCGACTTTCCTTTAACCTCGACGCAACTAGTCAATACGCATTCTTTCCTCGATAGACTTACATTTCGTTGATAAATAATCCCTATTTGGCTAACGTTTCGACGCCTTCGCCTTCATCAGAGCCGCCAACTTCAATGCTTACAGTTTTTGTTCAAACAAAAGTTTTCCTTCTTTTTACGAGAACCCGGAAAAAGTGATTCTTTTACTACTTTGTTGAAACTCCGTCGTCTGTTTCTACAAAACAACTGCGGTGACTGTGGATTATCGCCATCCATCCATGGCGTGAAAAAAACATGGAAAATTGCCCTGACTGATAGATGGAAACTGTTTCGACTAGATAGGAAGACGAAGACGCTACATCGGAAAACCAACAATTGTGGATCATCGACTCGGATCACCGACCCCGAGGAAGACGTAGCCGTCGGATGTTGGTAGAATAACTATTCGTTAAAACGTCCTGTTGAGTTGTCAATAAAAGAATGCGTATTTCGGTATTTCCAAGCATTTTTATACTCACGTATTCCATACGACAGCTGTTGTTGATCCTCACAACGGTTTACCGCCTCATCGTGGCTGGGAGGTGTTCCTGGGTGTCGGACTGCGATGTACAGCAGGGAATTCATTCCCTGGCAGGGTCTCCTAAGCTGAGAAGGAGTCCGGCGTTTTTGTCAGAAAGCCTAGCTAAGAGTAAACCAATAGCAGGAACCACCACCGTCCTGATATCAAAGTCACATGGTGGTAAATCTCCCTCTGATCCACAAGAGCTGTGACTGCACATCGTGATGAAGACCTAGAGCAGACTTTGGCCAGGATGACCTCAGGGCTCCAAGGAACCATAATGGCTTAACCTGGAAATCTCCGAAAAATGGAGATTACGCTGGGGCCCGCACAACCAATGAGGACGGACCATTCAAGTATCAAGTATCAAGCTGTCGTTGACCATGGCGAATTGGAAGGAAGAAACAACCAATTAGGTCAACAGGATGGATTTCATACAATTGAATTAAATCAGAAGAATAAGAGCTGAACTTCACTTCCGGCTGTTGGTCTAGAGTAAAGAGGAAGAAGCCAGAGACGCCAGTGAGAGTTAGAAATGTGTTGCAGTTTCCGTCGAGCAATATGAAAAAAATAAATAGGAGGGAGAAGACAAAGATGATGATGACAATGGTGATGAGATCAGCGACGAGTGGTCAAACATTGCAAAGCCTTAGGAACCCTGAGTCATCGAAGGCAACCAGTTTTGGTTAAATTTACGGTTTCATTGTGGGGCCATCCTGTTCATGGCGAACGTTATTGGATCCAAAATAGTGACAAGAAATGCGTTTAAAGCGCTGTTAGCTCAGCTCTATTTGTCTGCCTGTGTTTCAGCCTATACTGAATTCTTGTCGATGCCTATTGGATAAAACAAATTCTAGAAGGTCAGACCACTTATGGAACTTATTAAAAGAAACGTGGAGACCTTAGACGTCACAATAGGCCGGTCTACACATCGTCCTTGAGCTGTCGGGCAATTTTTCTTTCCACCATCCAATTCTGATTTCAATTTTAATATCGTGTCCGAATCAACTAGGAGGAAAGCCGAACGAAAGAATCGTTGATGAACAGTGCATCTCCTGGCCCCATCATTGTAGTGAGGACCTGGAAATACACTTGCAAAGTTGATTGAGGGCTCTATGAAAGATCAAATTGCCCAAATAGGTCAGTTTTAGCAGCTCACAGAACGGATGCATCTGTCTTAGGACGACAGGCAGTAAGACGGCCGATGAGAGGCCACAAACTCTTGGGTTTACCAGGACGTCGGACGTCAGTGGAACCGGATCTGATGAGCATACGCACGGCGTTGTTTCTTGCTCTGCACATATAATGCAAGAATTCTCGAAGCGACAGATCGGATCAAATTTTATGTCGTCACCTTACAAGAAATAAAAAGCAAGAATGCTGCCTGAGGCCAATCAAACAACGGACCTTTTGTTATCGCTGTACAAAAAATAAAAAGCAAGAGGACCGGCATACGCCAACTAATCAACGGAACCCTTGTCATCCATGGAGGAAAGGTCCTGTCACGAAATGTTAGTGGCGTAGCATTTGTCCTCCACCCGTTCATTGTCCATTTTGTCGACACGTTCGAGATTCATTCCTTAACAATGCCGTTCTGTTTCTTCAACTAAGGAAACATAAGAAGGTAGCTATCAACTGCTACTCACCGAGCGAGCATTTGATGAGTACGAATTAAATGCATTCTCCTATAAGTTGAAGAATTTATCTGCCGTCGCACTTGCAATCGTATTATAAATTTGTTGTCGGGAACTGTAACGTCAAAATAATAAAAGCCAGCGAAAGCGAATATGAAAAATTTGGCCTGGGAGAAAAAATGAGAGTGAAAACAGTTTTACAGGACCCTTGTCTGCTGCAAGCTTCTACAATGGGCACTCGTTTCTTACGAAGAAGAGAAGTACCCGCAGGACATGGGAGCCTCCTAACGGCACGACTCATGCGGAAATACTCTGACAAACAGAAGATCCCTCCTACTTGACGCATCATTTTTTGACAGTCCCATTATTTTTTAGGGTCCAATACCCGCCCGCTTTGTGCCAAAATTCGATTCAGCCATGAACTGGGGAAGAATTCATGTCTTCGGAAAAAGGGAAAAAGTCTAGGTGGACATGATCAGAGCGTTAACGAAATACTATCCGAACATAGCTGGCATATGAAGAAAGGCCCAACCGAAAACCACAAGCTGCTTGTCGGAAGACTTAAAAGTTTTGCCGGATCCGCCTCAGTTCCTCAAGCAAGAAGATCGGATCGTATCTCCATCACCATTGAGGGGTTGCTCGAGAAGTGAAGAAAACTGAGCCATGGTCCTACTCTGTCTCGCCTAACGCGGCTAGTAATAAATGACAGTTTCAGAAGAGCTTTGAAGGAAAATCTAGATCGGCACAAGCAGAAGCTATTAGAAGCAGCGTAAAATGAAGACACGTCATCGGCAATTATTCGAATATGATGTTCCTCTGTCAGCCCGGATAAACGATGAACGAATCATTGCCCTGATTCGAAATAAATAACGGAAAAATCCGCACCAACCTCATTTATTCCAAAGTCTCCATACCTGAGTCTAAAATCCTTCTGGAGAGAAAAACTTCTGAAATTCTTTCCTATGAGATTCGAGCTGTATTAGAAATCAAGAAAAAACACATAGCTCCAGGAAAATGACAAACGATATGACATCCTACTTTCACAAGGAAAAATTAGAGAGACGTTAGGCTTAGTCAACCTGCCCAATAAAGGTGACCGAGGACGTCTTTGTAACTATCGTCCGAAATGCCTGTTGTGTGTACTCTACAAGCCCTTTACAAAAACTTTCCTTTAGGACTTATCAAGTACACTGGGCGAGGTGTAACCAGTTGAGCAAGCATGGACCACATCAAAACTGTGAGCAGTGTAGCAGAGGCTTCTTGGAAATTCCACCGGCCTCTAGTCCTAACTTTTTTTGATTATGACCACGCGTTTGACAGTCCTGAAACGAATGCAATCGTATCGTCGACCAAAGAGTGGATTCGTCCTACACAGAAACACTATCTAAATCTTATCGGAACTGCACTACGGAAATACATCTTTTTCTCCAAACTCTTATCATACCCATAGTAAAAGGTGTTCGACAAGGCGGCAACATATCGCCTATCACTTTCTAGTGCCGCAATGCAGTGGATAATGAAGTCGCTCGATTAGAATGAAAAAAGGGTGCGTGTGTATAGAAAATTCATGTAAAATCTGTTTTGCCGACAACATCGTCATATTCTCAAAAATTACCAGTGAAGCAGAGCTCAGGATCAATGAATAAGCTTAACGACGCGGGAAGAACATCGCACTACACATAAATCGGAAGAAGACTTGGTTCATAAGGAACTCATGGTGCGAAGGTAAACAAGTCGAACTGAATAGTTTTCTGATTAATGAAATCACCTCGTGCGTGTACCATAAACGTTCAAGAAACATGGAGAACAGCATAAAGGAGTAAAGATTCCACCGATCAACAGAAGGATCCGAAAATTTCCGCTCATCTTCTCGATTAAACAGTACTAAGAGTGGTCTGTTATGCTGCAAAGACATGGGGTGATACTTTAACTACGCCAAGAAGTCTGCGTCTCACCCACGGTTTTAAAAGATAACTTCTGAAATATAATCGAGACTCAAAATATAATGCCGGAATCCGAAGCTCTGATTTTCGAAATCTGTCCCGTCTTTGAGACCAAGGAGGGCACATATCGGTAGCGAAACACAGATGGGCCGGTCATGTAATAAAACAAAGGAACGGCAGATAAAATATAGAGGGATATTAGAGGGATATAGGGGGGGATAATATATATAATATAGGGGGAATAAACTATAGGGGATATAGAGTTCTATATAATTCATAATATATAGGGGGATAAACTATAGAGGGAACTCCGTGAGGATGCAGTCATCCTCTAGGATTATCACTTACACGTTGAGTGGAACGTGTTCGCAAATGAAGTTAATCATCTGCACTCGCCGCTGCAGTTGTTTTACCGATTATGATGTAAAACTCGCACACACCACCGTTCGCAGAACAAGGCATTACCATGGCCGTCGACTGCTAAATAAATGAATGGAAAATGTGAGCGGAGTCCGCAGCAAATAGTGAGGGCTGGCCGTCCGAATATCCACGCAACAAAGTACTTTTTCCACTACGTTTTCCACTATTTTTGCAATTTGGTTTTTCATGGGCATTAGTTTTGCTGAAAAGTAAAAGCATGTCCTTTCTTGTCACTGTTCTCTCTACAAACAGGTTAGACTTTCCATGAAAATTGCTCGCCATTCTAGGACAGCGGGGGTATTTTGTTTAAAATCTTCGAGTAACTAGTGAGTCACAATGGTTGTGACGATAGCCAAGGCGTCGAAACTTTATCCAGAATAGAAGTTGTATAACAACTCCATGGTTTTAACTTATTATTTACTGCCTACTCTTTTTAACGGCTGGGTATAGATCAATCCCGCTGGCGAGTGATTGCTGATGGCAAAGGATCAATAGAACTAGCTGAGAGACAGGCGAAACGAAGGACCCGCATAGTGTGGTGGTGAACGCGTTAATCCCCGGAAAGGACAACAGCACGTTCGTTCCCCACCGCAGACACCTGCGGTCCGGAGTTTTACAAATATCTCAACTTCATGATTGTTTATCAATGACACGAAAAAAGTCACAATCGTTCTAGATGAAATCCACAGCGTGTTTATGAAGGTGGATACCAGTGAGAACAACACTCTAGACCATTTTTTAAACGATCATAGAACGACGACAAATATGGGTAGCCAGCTACTGACGATGCGATTAAAAACTTTTTTAAACGGGATTACTTCACTGAGTTATCATTCAACTGAATGAGTGAGAAGGACTTAAGCTCTATCAATACTGAAGGAATGAGCAGTTCTATCAGTTTGGATGGTGGATGCAAGGCTTGTACACTATGTTGTAAAGTGCTCACATAGTTAAAAAAACGTTTATTACTCGACTTCACATTTTCTATGAGCTTATATACATGTATGCACTCCACCACTCCACACAACAGGGAGTGTGCAAATGCTTTGAGCTATTGAATGAACAGTCAAAGTAAATTAAGTTTACACGAGAAAAACCAAACAAACACTGGCTTCCATTTTTGATGATCAAATTAGTCGGTCCGAAAGCAGCTACATCACGAAATGCTATCGAAAGCGTGTTGATATACCTGCTCGTTCTCTCCATAGAATTCTTCTGATGTCGTGGAAGGGCTCATTTTTTGCAGTTCAGCGCTCATATGCAGATGCACAGCAACTTGCTCAAGCCTGCTAACCTAAATTATTCAATTCGCTTCTATCATATGAAGAATTAAACACCGTAGAACAGATTTTGAGGAAATCGCATAATGGGCAAAAAGAAGGCAACCCTAACTTACTTTAAGCTTCTATTCTAGTTGTTGCACATCAAGTGATACAACGTGCACGTTAAGATCGCTTATCGTGATATTCGGCTGCTACAAAAAAGGATGATAACATGAAGAATTTAATACATGTAAAGCAAATCTTGTGCACCAGTCATGTTCGCTAACAGAACACGGGCGAACTTGTCACGAGGAAGCGTGAAGTGAGATCATCACAAACTTTGGGTTTCCTCTCATGATATCGCAATCATATTGCCGAATTCACGGTCTTATCGACACGTCTCTCTCGGTCTCAATCTGCCTTTGCAGTTGAGTGCGAGCACGTAGCTCAGGACGCCACAGACACCAGTGCAATTAGTGTAACCGTGTTGGCCAGAACTAGAGTAACAAGATGTAATACAGTCACTTTTTATTCGCTGCCTTTCCTTTTCTCATGGCAGGGTATGATGTTAAATATAACCACAATGATGACGAGATATTTGCAAAACTTCAGACTACAGGTGTTTGTGGTGGGAATCGAAAACGGTATTGTCCTTTCCGGTGGTTAACGCGCTCACCACCATACCACGAGGGTCTCTCATTTCCCCTTTCTCTTGGCCATATTTTATAAGTGCTATCAGCAATCACCCGTTAACGAGATTCGTCCGGACACCACAAGTTAGCATTGAATCCTGAAGCTGAAGCTGTAGTTGAAATCATAATATAATCACTTTTATTTTCTGTCAGTTTTTTTTCATTATGGTGGTTATGTTTCACGACAGAAGATACTTTATTGACCATTCTGTTGACGAGGTTAGGGACCCGAGCATTTAATAGAGGTGTCAGATTGCTCCACAGAGCGAAAACGATGAGCCATTTTCGAATGAAATTATTTCAGCCATAAATCTATCTATACATCTCTCAAGAAAGAAGAACATTATGTTAGTATTTAATTTAATACATTACCGATTATAGGTGAAACGGCTTCATGGAATAAAGTGCATAATTGAATTAGTGAAGTTATTTGGAAATCAAGAGACACGAAAGAATGTGTAGAACTGACAGATCAGAGCAGCCGCGCCGTGCGTTCTACAAAAACTAGCATGGGGACAAGCGGATTTGGATGCGTCCACGAACTTTCGAAGTAGATCGGCAGATTTCTAAGAAGATTAAAACTATCGGAGGCAATTTTTAGTCCATGGGAACAATAATGAAATTTCTTAATACGAGTTATCTGTGAACGAAAAGCATCTTTTTCACATCCGAAAGGTGATTGGAGGAGGATCAGTAGAGATCAATTCCACACACGTAAACACTGCCCACCCAGTCACGATGTTACCCCTTAGATGAACAAATTTTATATACTTTTTGAGGGAGGATGAAGCGAAGACCAAAAACGAAATCGTACTTGTGCTAAGACACACGTCGATTCAGGAAACGATAAGTCATCTTAATGCAGATAAGTATGCTCAGGTTGAAGTGCCGTTGGAAGAAGTAAATGAGATTTTTTAGAGGTGACGTATCTAACAGTTCGTCACCAGACGTACTGAGGAAATGCCTGGAAACCAGCTCATAAGTTCATTGAATTTCGCTGATATCGCTCTCTTCGAAAGCGCGATGACACAAGAACACAGTTCACAACCTTTCTTCCTTCTCGTGACGTGAGAGGTCACCAGGGTCACACTGAATCGAATCAAATAGAGTGGAGCACCGTGCTAATGAAATAGCGTCAAATAGAAATGAACTTTAGCATATCACCCTAGCCCGGATAATGTGAGTTGTCTACACCCGAAAGTTCAGTTCAGACCCAGGATAGTCTGCCGTCGACTGACAACAATAATTCACAATTTATTCACAATAGGTGATGTTTCGGTGGTTTCATCTTCTTCAGAGCTTGGAAAGATCAAGATGACATGAAATCTATTCAGTCAAGTACTTTCATAATTTCAGTAGATAAAAACATAACATAAATTTTCATTCGCATTGCAAGCATCTCATCTTGAACACTCATTGTTTTAATCACAATTTTAACTTATTATTTACTTCCTACTCTTTTTAATGACAAGATATATATTGCGAAATATAATTTAATTATGCCGAGATATTTGCGAAATTTCGGATAGCAGGTGTCTGCAGTGGAGAACGAACGCGGTATTGTTCCTTCCAGGAAGTAACGCGTTCACCACCACACCATGCGGGTCCTTCGTTTCGCCTGTCTCTCAGCTAGTTCTATTGATCCTTTGCAATCAGCAATCACACGCCAGCGGGATTGATCTATAACCAGCGGTTAAAAAGAGTAGGCAGTAAATAATGAGTTAAAATTGTGATTATAAACACAGCCTCAGCTTAACTGGGGTCGTTGCCGATTTGGGCTCCCCAGATCAATCCTGTTGACAGGTGATTGCTTATGGCAAAAGATCAATTGAACTAGCTAAGAGACAGGAGAATCGAAGGACCCGCATGAGGTAGTGGTGAAAGCGTTACTATCCGGAAAAGAAAATAGCGTGTCCGTTCCCCACAGCAGACACCTGCGGTCCGGGGTCTTGCAAATATCTCAGCATCATTGAACTCACTATTTTGTTGGTTAAGAGTTATCCACTTATTGTTGATGACCAGCTGAACAGTTGTTAAATGGATGAGGAATGTGGCTGGCTCTGAACAGAAAAAAAAAATGTTTTGAATTGCTAATCCAACACCGTACATAAGTTTCACTGCAGAAAAATTGAAGAATTACTGTATTCCGGCTCGGAACGCTCAACTAAATCAACGATTTTGCTCCATCGTCGCTTTTTTCATATAACTCTTAATCATTTCGAAACTTCGATGGCCCGTATTCACTAGTTGTCCGGATCTCAGTATAATCCCCGTTTTTTCGGAGTTTTGCTGGTCTAGCCACTCAAGGTTCCGTGGAGTCCTAGGTTCAGCCTGGCCAAAGTCTGACCCAGTTCGTCACCACCACAGCCGGTCGCCTCCTTTGTGGATCAAGAGGAAGATTTGCCATCGCGCTACTAGTTTAATACCGGGACGGTGGTGAATCTCGGCATTGGTTTACTCTTAGCTGGGCTTCCTGATGAAAACACCGGACGTCTTCTCGGCTTGGGAGAACATGCTAGAGGACTGAACCCCACGCTGCACATCGCAGTCCCACGCCCAGAAACATCCAACCCACGATGAGGAGGTAAACTGATGGGATGTCATATAAGTCTTCACTTCGAATTTCGCATTTTTGCTCACAGTATATCAAAACCATGTAGCTATGCATGAAAAGACAGTGGTAGCTTCAATGCACTGGTAACTCTAAACAAAGGCATCAACGCCCGCCAGTGATCGTGGGGCAGGACCAACACTTGGAGATCAATGTATCGGGCTAACCAGGACACTGGAGCTGTTGATTGCGCACTCATCCGAACTCCATTGCCGCTTGTATTACATTTGAATTTCCGTTACAATTCGTCGTCGCCATCGTTTCTACGCTATGTCTCTATCTCAGTTCGTGACCTATCTAATGTCTTTTTTGAATTTTGCTGAAAAATTACATTGAAAATATTATCAGCAAATGCGCGTGTTCGTAGTTGCATGAGGAGTATTCCCATTCACCATTTATACGAGATAGGCACGACGTGGTTGAACATGAAATCACCCCAATATCGTAAAAGATTTTTAGTCCAAGACTGTTCGTCATTTGGTGTTTTAGATTTTACTCTTCCCTGCTGTTATTCTCAACCAAGTAATGTGCGCTGTGGCTAAACTTCAGTCTTACACTTCCTTATCCACTCTAGTGTATCCAGTCTAACTAATAGCCGCTACAAATCAATTACATGCATGCGAAGTCTATATGAAGACAAAAATACTACAGTCGTTTTATAATGACTTGTATCTAGTAAGGAGACACTCGCATGGTGGCTCGCTTAAGCAAACAAAAGAAATCGAGCGGAAGTTTCTCACATACAGTTTGGGAATAAACAGGAGTTAATCCACCAAAACAAACAGTGCTCAGCCATGGGACAAAGTGTTTCGAGATGATTAAGGTCGTGGCTATACTACCACCGACGTTGGAAATTCAGTTCTGCAGTCGTCGTCAGTTGTTTTGCATCGTAATTAAATGAATATTTTGCCACCAAGAACTAAGGTGAAGTGATGAATATCTCCATCTAGCCAGGGATGGATTGTCGAAATTGGTAAAGCGGCTTAAGAAATCAGAAAAGCAATCTTTTCATTGGTTTTTTTTTGTACAACTCAGTTTTTAACAAGATAAATACTGGGCCACTTGCTTTCCTTTTCAGGCTTCCGACCACTAGCAAGTTTGTGGATACTAACTCGCAATCAACAACGCCGTTCGTTATCGATTACAGTAGCGTCTTTTTCACTTCTCTGCACAGACACGTGAGTCTACAGCTCCATATTCATTATCGGTATGATTAAGTCCTTATATGGCTGCAAAAAAAGAATTCTGCACTTTTTTGACTATCTACAAGTTCTTATTGTTTAGCGACTCGTCAACAAAAATTACACTGTGTCGTTCAACGAATGTGGCCTATATAGTGAAGTGCTGGCACCAATTGCTGCCAACCTCTGAGTGTTAAAGTCTTAAATTTCAGCAATCGCGGGGTTTTTAAACAGCATACATTTACTTCCATAGAGAAACACAATACAATACAACGCCAGCTGACGTTTCGGCAGTATCGCCTTCTTCAGAGCCTGGAAGGGTAT
>UYYA01005090.1:0-41463 GCA_900624975.1 Angiostrongylus costaricensis
TTAGTTGGTGGATAGCCGCCGCACAGAGTAATACATGGTCGATAACTGACAGTAACTGACTGAACTGACATAACTGAACTGACAGTTATCGACCATGTATTACTCTGTGCGGCGGCTATCCACCAACTAACTTAAATACTTACAACAAATAAACGGCTCTGAAGAAGACGAAACCGCCGAAACGTCAGCAATTGTGTTCTAATAAATTCTATATTAACAACCTCGTGTCTGCTTATTGATGAAAAACATTGAATTATCAATTAATGCCGAGGTTAACAGAAAGTCGGTCTTGGGAATACCAGGATCCCCCACCGTCCTGGTATAGAACTAGTCACATGGTGGCAAACCTCCCTCTGATCCTCAAGGGCTGCGACTGCCTGTGGAGGTGACGACCTGGGGCAGACTTTGGCTAAGTTGACCTCGGCACTCCAGGAAACCACAATGGTTAAGCCAGCAAAACTGCGAATAAATGGAGATTTTGCTGGTGTCCGCACAACCAGTGAGGTCGGGCCATCCAAGTATTCAAGTAAGTAAACACGGCAAAAGATTGGCGTCAAACACCATCTTTCTCGAAAACTAAACTATAGAAATGTCGGTGTGGCTTGATATTTCAATTCATTTGCAAAATTACATTCTATATAAATCCTCTGTACATTAGATATCCACAAATAGATTGTTACACTGGCTTTAACAACGAGATATCATCAAGTATAAGACAAATTCTGAACACGGAAAAATATTAAGGTAAAGTCTCACTGTCTAAAGACGAAATTATAACATTTAGAGTACTTTGGTATTGGACTAAAAAATAGTATCATTGTTAGAATGTGGAACGACAGTGGGGTTTTGTCTTGCCGAGTGCAATGTGGGCAAGCTGTCGTATCGATTTTTCGGAGCTTTTTGCTATTGTTAGTGTGGAGAGGTTCGATGGTGGATTGGAATACTACGAAATTAGATGTAGTTTTCTTTAATCTCATTACTGTCGTCCAGTTTTCCGAAACCCTACGGTGTTTCTGTACCATATCGAACTGTTTCTTAGTACTTTGTTTGGACCGAAGTCACGCGTTTATTAACACCAACGAGCAGAGTAGTTGTACTCCATATTATTTTACGGAATACAAAATTCTATACATATTTCCTGATCGATATTCTAGACAGTCTTTTTAGTTTTCAAGAACTGAACTCAACAATAATAAAAGAACTCTAGAAATAATGTAAACGCATTGACAAAAGCGAGTGTTTAATGCATGAAGAATCGTCATCAGAATGACCTAATGGCCTGGTTTCGAGAGAACGAAAAATTGCTTGTGTTATTGTAGATGAGAACCCTTTAGCAGATTAAAAATCATTATCGCAATGACCTTAGCGTATTTTGAGCAAATATTCGCAATCTAGAGTTTTTCTTCGTAAATGAGCAGCTTAGGAGCAAGGTGAGTTAAGTGGTAGTGTTAAGGTGTGGTCGACGAAATCGTACGGAGATAGAACAAACCAGAACGAAACACCCCATCAACGAGCTTATCAGTATAGTTGATGCATTAGATAATAGGATACAGCTGTCGACGTTGATCAACCCGTGAGAGATGCGCCATGCATTCGACTTCATTAAGCATCGTTTGGAGGTGATTAAATGCATATTTGGTTTTTATAATGACTCGCGGTGGCCTACCGATGTATCGAGCCAGTGCTGCTATCCTCCCAGACAACTCTGGTACCAAGTTGGCGACCCAGGTGGGATGGAAGGCTTGCTGATCTTTGAGCACGAAGATCGATCCCATGCGCATTGCACGGCGTCTCCGACCACTGCACAACGCGCACCATTTGTTTTTGATGCGTTGTACTGTATTATTACCTGAAGAATGTGAACCATAATGAGAACAAATAACGTGTTACTGATACTCGAGTAAATATGCTTGCTTCTAATCTTGACTCTTCAATTTGTTTGTCCGTCTCGTATTCTCAGTTGAACTCCGAAGACCTGTTTCATTCTTGACACTATGATTTTTCTTCCAGCGCTTGTGTAAACACAGTAGAGCGTTGCTAGCTTTCGTACTGAATGAAGCTATAACATACTTCTTCACTGCATCATTCACTTCAAAAGTCGTTATTCATCAGAATACTTCTGGAACTACTTTAGAATTGTCAATGAATTCGGTGAATTTGCTGGTTTCGTCTTCAAAGTAAACGTAGTGAACGTAAGAAAACGTACTTCCTGTTCATTTACCGATTACTGTAATAAGAGACCGATGTTTGAATAGTTGCTATGCCTTGATTCCAACCTGTAAGGCGTAATTCAGATGAGTGAAGTACTTAGTGACCCGGAACAGTCAACCACATCATTTTTCACTTTCCTAGCCTTTGCTCCATAATTCGAGCTCCATAGCCCGATAATAAATCGATCCAAGTATATATTAAGAAGCAATATTAAGAAGTATATATATATATATATATATATATATATATATATGTCAGTGTGGTGCGATACTTACGTTATTTGCATTCTTCATAAGTAATGATCTCATATGATCGTTCACGAACGTGCTCAATACGGCTATCATCAGAACTCCATTTAAATCACTCAGTAATCAATAGTTCAACTCGAGATTGCACTTATTACGAATTGAACAGAATGCATTCGGTTACGTATTTTCGTGCTACAATCGAAATTCGCAGCTCCGTGGCGCCCAGCGGGAGGCGAGGGCGGTTGATCGTCGTTGTTCGGGCTGCCAGCCAGCCGTCAGCGAGGACGGCGATCGTCCGAGCGGTGGACGTCCAGCGACGAGTGGGTGCTTGTTCGTCGACGTTCGACGGACAGAGGTGTCGGTCGCCGTCGGATCGCCGTCGATTCGCCGTCACGGGGCCCCTTCGGACGGTTGCTTATCGCTCTTCGTACTCCGCGTAGACCGTTTGTTACATGTTGAGACCGTCGTTATCACCTCCTACCAGGTGGGTAATGGCATTTTTCCCGCGTCGAACATTCATACAACATGCATACGAATGCTGATGCTGGCGTCGAAAAGCAAGCTGGTGAGCCCTGTAAACGTTTTCATACGGCAAGAAGAACACTGAACGCGCGTTCGTCTGATGCTCGTCGTCTCGACGTGCGATCGTAGTGTTCTCGTTCACCCAGTGTTCATCTCCTAATTTTTTTTCCTAAATGTATTTCCGATGTCGCCACTTAAACGGAGTTCACTCTTGTATTGGAATGTCAGTTGCTTTCTTTGAGCGGTAGTTTGGATGTAGAGTCGTTTCAAGTTTTCTTGAAGAGATAGAGGAGTATTAGAGACGTCCGTACAGTTTTCGTTCTTTCTTTTCTTTTTGGCTTATGAAATGTGATCCAGTCATAACCTGCTGGATATACTGCTCATGACAAACTGTACTGTTTGGACTGTACTATGTGGTTTAGTGCTTTTTGATGTTATGTGTGAACCATGTGTCCAATTTTCCTTATCACCTCGCTTTTCCTCATTTTTCTCATCATCTCGCGTTTCTTCTTTTTCCCCATTCCTCACCTCGTCTTCCTCCAGTGCATGTTAGCTACCTTTGTAGCACTACCAGTTCCACTGTAATGTTTTGTATTAAGAAGTATAGGGACTGTAAATAAACTGTTTTGTTCCTCGACGTGCTTTTTGCTAGTTTAATGCTGTGTGTGTCCATTTTCGGTGCCATATTTCGGTATAAGTGGCTTGAACTACGTATCTTCATTGATGTTCTTATTTTAATGTCGCGATTCCGTATTTGGTAACATTCAGTATTTATCCCTGAACTTTTTTAGTGAGTTTGCACAACGCCAAATTTATCCGAATTCACGCTAGGTTTTAGTTTCTCAAGTAGTTGACCAATTGGTTTCTTGCAGAATCATTGTAGCCACAAGCGCTACGTGCGCCTAAAATAATGATAGGTCTTTACAGCGTCACCTATCACTTCAGTAACTGTTTTGTATAGAAGAGTGTCATCTAAGTAGTAAACATATTTGTAAGTGGATTTTTACAGACCA
Source organism: Angiostrongylus costaricensis (assembly GCA_900624975.1). NCBI lineage: Eukaryota > Metazoa > Nematoda > Chromadorea > Rhabditida > Metastrongylidae > Angiostrongylus > Angiostrongylus costaricensis. The sequence goes on from UYYA01005090.1 coordinate 3,995, forward strand.
TCGTTGTCGTATGAGACCCCTATCACAGTCATGGTACTACTGGGCTATGGTCGCACTTCTCATCGCTCAGGTTAGTCGTCTACTTTCTATGCAGCAAACGTTTTCTTTTCAAATCTGCTATCAACCTATCGTGAAGATTGACAGCGTGATGAAGGTTACTTAGGTTTTTATTCGTTAATTAGGTAAGGGATGTGTTGTGCAGTGGTCGGAAGCGCCATGCAACACACGTGGAATCGATCCTGGCGCCCAAGACCCATCAAGCCTTCCATCCCTCCGGGATCGGCAAATTGGTACCAGACTTGTCTGGGAGGCTAGCAACACTAGCTCGATACACCATAGGGCACCGCGAGTCATTCTAAAGGCGAAATATGCATTCAATCGCCTTCAACGATGCTTGGTGAAGTCGAATGGTTGGCGCATTATTAAGGGATTGATCAATGCGAAAAGCTTTATCCTTCATTACTAATTAGATAAGGATTGTAGTGTATTGCTTTAGCGTTGCCTATTAGTTGGCAAGTATAGTGATTTTTCAGGTGTTTCTGTCGGTGAACTATCATATTTTGATTTGTAACTTGCCGATTGCAAATACACTGCTTTTACTTGTGATTATGGCTCATCATGGATATACGCTTGGAGACGAAGCTCGTCCACTTTTTCACAGGTTCATCCCTTCTATTCTTCGGTTATTGTGCCTCTCCACTTAAGTGATGGTTTTGATATGAATGAAATATTATGGTTCAGATGGTTAGTGTCCGCTTCGAGTATATTCGTAAACAGGCTTGATTTTTCTTTAGAATCTGTGGCTGTGTGGCGTTCATTGCCGTATTGTTCGTGAACACGACTCATGCACTTGAACTTCTTACCAATTATGGTAGTGATGATGGTCATTCTCATTCACATAGTGATGAAGATCATGATTCGAACCACACCTATGGATTTGTTCCAAGTCCGAGATCAATTTCGATCAATAAGTTGATTTTGTGTTTGATTTTCTGCTGCATTTTTAAAATTCAGCTGAAGCATTAGTGGGGCTCTACTTGACTTCAGTGACCAGCTTCTACGGGTTTGTGGTTTATTTAGGGAAGTTCTGGTATTGGAGTTTAAGGATTTATTAGATGTTAGAAGACTGATCTCTTCTGTTTCTACAAGGGGCGCGTGTAGCGCAGTGGTCGGAGTCGCCCTGCAACACACATGTGCAATCGATCCTTGCACCCATGGCCCAGCAAGCCTTCCATCCCTCTGGAGTCGGCAGATTGGTTCCAGAGTTGTCTAGGTAAAGAACAGCACTGGCTCGATACATCGGCAGGTCACTGCGTGTCATTGTAAGGCCCAAATATGCATTCAATTACCTCTAAACGATGCTTAATGAAGTCGAATGTATGGCGCATTCCTCATCGATTGAACAACGCCGAGAACTTTATCTTTTCTGTCCTTTTTTATCTGTTTTTATTGAAATTGCTAACGGAGACAAAATATTATCTTTGTTTACAGTTAACTTTTTGAAAATGTGCTTCTATTGTGTAATACTTACTTGGATACTTAGATGGCCCGTCTTCACTGGGGCAGTCGGCCGCAGCATAATTTCTATTTTTTCGGAGTTTCTCTGGTTTAGCCATTGTGGTTCCCTGAAGTCCCGAGGTCAGCTTAGCCAAATTCTGCTCCAGGTCGTCAACACCACAGGCAGCTGTCGCCCTTGTGGATCAGAGGGATATTTGCCACCATGCGACTAGTTTCATACCAGGACGGTGGGAGTTCTGGTGTACTGGTTTATTCTTAAGCTGGGCTTCCTGGTGAAAACGCCAGAATCGTTCTCAGCCTGGGTAACCCTGTTGGGGAAATGGATCTTCCGCTGTACCTCGCAGCTTGACGCCCAGGAATAGGCACGATAAGGCGGTAAACCGTTGAGATTTTGTAATAGTAGGGATAATAATGGTACTGTTTCGTTTCCGCCACTGTCAGCGACTTCCCCTGTCGTGTTTTTTGTTGCTTTTGATTGCAAATGTAATTGTTGTGAAAGAGAATTTCCCAGTTCTCAAAGTTCTGTTACTTCCACTATAGCGCAGTTTTGATATGATTTTAACAGTGAGACAAAGCAATCGTCTCACGGTTTTTAGTTAATCCTGTTTGCTCTGCATTTCTGGTTAACAACTATACTCTTGGTGCATCTTCTTTCTATGTTCTATGTGGTCAGGATTTCAGAAGAATACGTTATTGTGAGTATCTTTGACGTCGCCCTAAAATGTCTTGTGCTAGCACTGGGTCATATTCCTTCAATGGGATTGCATCCAGTACCACGACTAGTATTACACACACTTAGCCCAACTATGGTTATTGGTAGGTCTTTTTAAATTGTTGTGGTTTTGTCTTATCTCGGACTCATGCATCGTTTTCCACTTCACAAAGGCCTAAGATTCGTACAGCTTGGCTAGTTTACTTAACTTTTTTTGAGAAAACATTGGAATATTGAAGGAATGTATGCTGCTGGACTTTCAATCCCTCTGTCATTTGGTGAGTCATGGCTATGGCAACATGTGGATCCGGTGATCGCTGTCATCTCAACCATATTATTTTTCTTTCTTATCATTCCTTCATGTGAGTTGTTCTTTCCATACCGCCCTGTTCTCGCATCTCAAGCTTACAAGTTTATGGTCGTCGTCAACGTCCCGACGAATAAACGGGGATTTGGACATTTTCTCAGTGCTAGCAACGGTACAATAATCCTTAACAAGTAATCTTCTTTCAGTCGAAGAAATGATGCCCTACATATTCGCACATACACCTGCTAAATTTCACGTAGAGTCATTTCAAAATGAAATTTCGGCAACAGTGAGTACTTTAACGCAAGGTGCAAGCTACTTTAATGTTGTACAGTTTTTCTGTCCGTAAGAATGTTCTAACAGTACAATATTTTCAATACCAGTTTCCCGATGTGACGTGTACGCATATACATGCGTATAGACTCTGGCCTGGGAACGTCTTTGAAGCGCTGATTCATTTGAGCTTTTTGGTATGTCACTTTCTTCACCCATGCACTCACCTTCAGCTTGAAACAGTATTGAGTAGTCATTCTTGGAATTAGTTATATAGGAAGAGTTTACATCTCAAGGTATGGAATTGAATCCGAATAGTTAGTATGTCTTAGGTCTATACTATCATTATAAACATTCAGACAAGAAGAGGTATGCCTTGTAGTGTTACTGTTCAACTAGATTTTCTATTTTCAGGTAGACAAGTCAAAGCAAAGTTGGTCTGCTGAGGCTGTTTTGCGCTACTCCGAAGTTCGGCAAAATGTTACAAGTGTGCTGACGAGAGCAGGCGCTCAGAAGGTGTCACCGGAAATCCTGACTTGTTTCTTTGCTTCCAATATTTTTTGATGATGTAGGAGACATTTCCTTGGTGATGTTTAATTTATTAATTTCCAGGTCGTCGTTGAACCTTGCTTCCTAGACGCCACTGAGATCGGACGTCCATGGGTCGGATGCGTTGGTGCCACATGCTTCCGACAGGATCGTGGCTGTTGCAAAGTGGATGACAAGACGGAGGTACAGAGTGAGTGCTGATGTAATGCTCGGCAAGCATTTTTAGATTCTCACTGAACGTTTTATATCGCGCTAGGACCGCAATGCTCATTTATTTTTCTGCTATATCAATGATAGCGGGTTACAAGCAATACATGTACGTCCTCTTCTCAACTCAATTGTTTACAATATTAAGCATACAAAAATGATGTTATCGTCTATCCTATAAAGAATTCATGTAGTTAGTAGTCGTCTGCCATCCGTTAACAAGTATATTTCATGTTTAATGAATTGAGTTATCATTCATATATTTCTGTGTGTAAAAACTACCACTTGGAATGGCGTGTGGAACAATGCAGACAAAAAATGCAGCCTCAAAAGGGACTGGCAAGAGAACAGTAGATACACAAGGAGAAACCCTCACAGTAATAAATATTAGTTTAAATATCACAATATTTCGCGACTATGGAACAAAAAACCAGAAAAAAAAGAAGTAGAACGAAGCCGCTATACAGGCTCACTACGATCAGAACTAGAAATCATTTGGACCATGCATGTTGGCCAGTAGAAGCGAAAAACAGAAATTAGAAGGATAGCAAATCAACATCACATTTCGTTGGAATCTCATACTCAATATATTACTATATACATATTAAGTGGTGTTCCATGAACCTTGCAAGAGACTCAGAATTCATCGTAAGATAACGGGATGCAATTTGAAAACTGTTGTACGAATAAACAAAATGTTAAAAATACTGAAGGCGACGGAAGAGATTGAGTGTGACAACCAGCAACATGGTATAGTAGAAGTGCATATAAGACAAAACAACATGAGGATTCGTTAACGATTAACATAAAATGGCTTAGAGATAACGTAGCACACCCCGTCAATTTCAAAACGAATCACCTGTTCATAGATTACCGTTATCAGGTCATGAATAGCATTTAGGTTACAGGACAGTAATTCTATTCAGACGATGCCAGTGGATCCAAAAGTTTCAGCCGAGAGATAAGTTGATCACAAAGTAGTTCACTACTCGCCGAATTGCTCGTAATGATTGCGAATTCAATGTAAGACTTCTGTTCCACAGGTAACGTAGCACAACCGATTTCAATGCCGGTTGAAAGCGATAAACGGCGCATTTCTAAGGATTGTAAAAGTAGAAGAAACCTTGAAGACGGAAATGACTAAGAGATATTGCTTTGTAGCAAACCTTGGTCCATATACACAACTTCATTGGTTTCTTCAAATTGAATCTGCATTTCGTTTAAGCAATTTTTCAACTCATAGACCACTTCAACAAGTGGGAGAGAAGAAACGAAACTCTGTAAAGAAATAAAATATTACATGGAGCTAAAATCGTATTATAACAAGCTATGCTCTTCCAAATACAAACTGAATAAAATCAGCTAAGTATAAATTAAAAAATGAAGAGAGGACGATAAAGGACGATAATTGTTAGCTATAAATATTAGTTCGAAATTGTTCTATATGTATATCCCAACTAAATTTTGCTTGTCCATCACGATCTCGAAGCTTATTCGTTTTGAAAGTCCTAACTAGCAGTAATAAGGAAAATTGGATAATCCATAAACCTTTCGCGAAATAGCAAAATTCGATACCTCGGAACCGTTCCCTAGTATATTTCACACTCCTTCAATTATCTTAAGATCGCGATCCACCACGAAGTTCCGTTTCGCGATGGTGCCATCTGTGAGGACCATTCCATAATTCATAAGATGCTTCTAACTGTACATAAAAACCTGGCTCATACGTCACAAACATATCCATCTATAATGTAGGCTTTCAACATCGTGAATGCCTTCATGTTTTTCACATCCACTCTACAGAACACGTCTATCATGTGTCGTTCAAATGCTCTGTGAAGGTTGCTTAGAATCGAACTGGTTAACTATCAACAACCGTCTGAAATGCAATACAGAGCATTGAGATGATTGCTGCTGAGTTAAGGTTAAGAGAGAGCTCGAAGTTTCGCATCACATTTTCAGGAAACCTCAGAAATACGACTCATCAGCAACGTCGTCCTCTCACCGTTTACGAAACTTTCCATTAACAAACTGGTGCAGGCATGGCCATATATTACTGAAGTATGTCAGGGCACATTCACCAGCATGAGTAACATATAACTGGGTTTTGACTGCCAATTACGTATCTTTTGCACCGTAACCGAAACATAAAAACTTATTAACGAGGACAGTATAACGCTCTCACACATGACCGACATGAGTCATTAGATCTACTTTATTATTCACTGCAATGAGGAGGAAAGTTTTCTTTTAAACCCAAATCTTAGCAGGATGAGCGTTACCCAAAGTGCTAATGTAGGTAATAGAACAGTCTTCATGAAGAACAATGACAATTAAAATGCGTAATAGCGGCAAAAAACCTATCAAAGCTTGCCTTCCTTTAGCAGAATTACCATGCATGCAAGATGTTGTTTTTGCATTTAGAGAGCCACGCATCCCTCACCACTGCACTGTAGATTTTACTTATAAACTGTTCCATCCATTCCTTGCATCTTTAAATTCGGGCATAGCGTATCCTTTCTTCACCAACGTACCGAAAAATCATGACGTTGCTCACAAAACAAAGGTTTGATACGAGTGATCAACGAAACCCCAGTAGTGTACGACGACGGTTAATGGGAGTTCCATCATGTTGAACTGGGATTACTACTACACTATAGGTCCTCTTTCAGAAGTATCGCCCTATTGAGGATTTCAACATTTCCATCCAAAACGTCAACTATAAGCAGACCAATGTCATAAATTACTGCTATCTAGACACTAGCTGCAGTGTCGCCAACCACCCTTCGACTTATGCGAGTTGCCGACCGCTTATGATAAAGATTTGAAAAACCCTAGCAAAGCTAATACTGGATGAAAAGAAAATAGTATATAACTCAATCAGCAATGAACAAACCACATTAGTCTGCATAATAGTCGTCCTCGTCTAGAATCACCTCACATGTACCAGCTGTCGTCTCGTTCACCGCCTAGTGACTCGAGCGGATGCCAGTAAATCCTCCATTTTTCCTTGTCGCGTGCAAGAGTAGCAAAGTTGATTCTGCCCACGCTAGGGACTCATGAAGCATCATACCTTCCTTTTAGGCTTCTCGCTAAGAATTCTGACCATAGGGTTGGTGGTCTTCCTGCAGTACATTTGACATCCCGAGCAATCCAGTCACTAACGGCTCTTATTCATCGGTTATCGTTCATATGTAATACGTGTTCGGCCCACTTTATCTACGAAAATTTGGCGTAAAGAACGGCAGTTTTAGTTACAGATTCCTGATTTTGACCAGAGATTCGGAACTCTTCCCTTATTTGCGTTACACAAGGTACTCTTAGCATCGTTCTCTCAACTGCAACTTCAATAAAGTTGAGTGAACTTTCATCCTCTTTACGCAGTCACCAGGTTTCTGTCGCATAGGTTAAGGTACGAAGCATCGTGCAGTCGAAAAGATGGGCATGGAGTAGGGTGTTCCATGTTCTCTTCACTACGTTCTCGATGTGTCGAAAGCTACACAAGCTGCTCCTTTCCTTCTGCTCAACTCTGGTTCACCATATTGAATTCCCGACCGAGATAAACGTAACTAATAACTGAAGTATTCCGAGATAACTACTATGATGCTAAGATATTTGCAAAACTCCGGACCGCAGGTGTCTGCCGTGGGGAACGAACGCGCTATTGTCCTTTTCGGCATGGTGTGGTGGTGAACGCGTTACTCCTTGGTGCCACACGAACGACATTATCAGCAAAACGAAGATGGCGCAGTTGCCGAATATCGATTTTCACTCCACATGTTCTCCCAATCCACGGTTCGCATGTCGTTCGTGAGGGTAGCGGTGGATAATTTTGGCATGACGTCGACGTTAATATCGTCGTAGAATGATGATACCTTGGTTGTGAAGTTTTTATACAGCTCATGAAGAAACTTCATGTACTGAGTAGGAACTCTATCTATCAAGGGCTTCCATAACTGCTTCTATCTGAACTCAGTCAAAAGCACAATGTTAACCGTTTATTTGCCGCCTACTGTAATTTTATAAGGTAGGGTATGATGTGAAACACAACTACAACGATGCTGAGATATTCGCAGAACTTGTACCACTGGTCAGACCGAACCACGATTACCCTTTCCGGGGCTCGCGTATTGCGCATTGCACCACGTTTGTCCTTGCTATGCGTTACTCTCAGCTAGTTTCTACTCAATTCTGTTATCAACAATCACCCGTTGACGGGATTGATTTGGGGAGCCCAAATTGGCAATAAACCCAGTTAAGCTGAGGCTGCAACTGATTATGATTATTGATTATTAATAAGGTTTATTCCTGACTTGGGGTTCCCATACAAATTCCGTTGACGAGTCATTGCTTATGGCGCCGTTGGGTAGAAAACTAGCTAAGAGAAACGCAAAGCAAGGGCCTCCGTTGTGCAGTATGTAACACGTGAGGCCCCGGAAAGGATAATTGTGGCTAGATTTGGACCGGAATCTAAGTTTTGCGAATATTTCAACATCGTTGTGGTTGAGTCAAAAGCCTTCTTTAAATCGATGAAACTGAGACAGAGTGGTCCTTTGCACTCTCGCGATATTTAAATGAGTCTTGCTATTGTATAGATGCAGTCCATCGCAATGAATCCTTTTCCAAATCCTGCTTGCTCATAAAGAGACATATCCATCTTCCTTTATTTCATATGAGGGTAGGAGGACGTGGCTACTGAAGAGATTTGACTAGTAGTCGTGAATGATTTTCTCCATTGCCTTTCCGGACGCTGTAACTCTTCCGTCTGGGCGGTCAAAGTGCGAACATCTTGGTCTTGTAAATGGCGAAGTCTCGGCGGGGTTTGCGAATGCTTTCCCCAGCCTCTGCAGTTTCGACCACAACTGCTGCTCTTGCCTTTTTAAGACCTTCTTTTATCACCTGCCTGTATTGTTTTGCAAGTTTGAACGTGAGATGGCAGTTGCCTGCAGCTCGTGGAACTCCACGCTGACATATCAGCGCAAGTGTTTCTGGGATAGACGTCTTTTGATGACCATCGAACTCTCAGCTCTCATAGTGCCAAGGTGAAGATGTTAAACTAGCCGATCGTATTCCTCGTTGATGCTATCAAGAACGCCACCTTCCCAAAAGCCGACTAACGATTTGAATTAATGCCAGTTGGCGGTAGTTCTGAGACTTCAATTTCTGAACTTAGCTGCTTTTTCTGCTTTCCGCGACAAATGAAATCTTGCGCGGATGAGATGATCCAATCCCAAGTGGGATTTTGGAACAACAGCGACATCGGATAGGCAAGACCTTCGATTAACTATTATGTGGTGTATTTCTTCCTGGTATTCTCCATTGGGAGACTCCCACTTCCAGCGTTAAGAGTGCTGCTTCTGGAATTGCGTGTTATCAAGGATGGTCTTGGTCGTCATGGTAAACTCAGACAGCCGCTCACACCGTTCGTTCCATTCTAATTCGTGGGTCAGAATCTGACGTTGCTCAGACGTTCTTCTTGATCCAACCTTGGCGTCAAAATCTCCAATTATGACTCTGATGAAAGTATAGCCTTCTCTATTGAACTTCTCCAAGTCCACACAGAACACTTCTACTTCTCCTTCGTTATAGTTTTATGCCGCGCTTAAACGACGAAGATTTTCGAAGTCGTTACTCGTACGCATCTCTTCAGTCGTAAACGCACTGGTGTTAGTTGCTCGAATGAATCGATGTTCATGGACAAACGAATGTTGACGAGAATGCCGACGCCACTGACTCCTCTACTGTCGCACATCTCTTCTCCGGTATCATAACGGCGTTTAGTGGGTGGGGTTGCCTTGTCTTGGTCAGACGACCGATGACGTCGTACCTTATCCTTCTTGCTTGCATAATCAAGTCTTCTATCAAGGGCTCAGATGTCAGTACATTGTAGGTATACATCTTCACCGTAGTCCTTTCCGATTTAGACAGCTTAGAATGGCCCTGAGGTTTTAGCAGCCTCTGTACTCATCCAACGCAATGCTGCCGAATCGAAGCTCTTTCGTGGTCAAGGGAATGAGGCCCGCGTTTGTATTAATTGCGTCTATTCATTTTATTTAACTGCGTTTAGCTCTCTGATGCCCACATATATCTTGCTGAGCTATCAACGTGGGGGCTTGGTATACTGACGAGTAGCTTGCGAATCTCTCCCAGAGTGGACATGGAGCCTTTCTTGGAGGCCATTCATAACCGTCTCTCATATCATATAGTCCCTGTCGCTTGATTGCAAGCTTTTCACCGCATTGACTCATAGAATAGAATCAGTATAAGCAATAACACACCCACGCATTCATGCATAAATACGCCCTAAGTACAGAAAGTACGTGCTGAATCGGCGCAACGGAAATAGGGAGTCTATTTCCTGGACCTACTTGCGTCTCAGGGAAGCAAAGGCCGCCTTTGGTCTGTGATAAAAGTCCTACTCTGCATTAGACACGCTTCACATAACCTCGCTACTAACCGGCTCGAAATCTCTCATATGAGGAAGATCCGTGGCCACAGTGGCACACGTTGAGAACACTGGTGAGGGGCGATTAAATCACGAGTTACGTAGTAAGCCAATGGAACTATATCAAAAGAACACATCCATGACATGCCATTCAGACGGTTCTATTTTGCTCTCCAAACAAAAGATCAGAGCAGTTTTCTCTAGTTTCAATCTTCACGATCTTCTAGAGGCCGGAGTTTTTTTTACGAATTCCACGTCATCACGTACGGAGAGACGAAGAGCTAGAAAACCGATGCACCAAATTAAAAACAGGCGACGATGGTTAATTTCCGTTGACTCTCGCTCATTCTTCGAGAAGTACTGTACCCGGGAGGTTGACAACTCTCTATGCAACTTTTTGTAGAAGACGAGTTGCTCCATCGCATTCATTTTACATTTAACTTGTAAAATACCATCCTAGCTCTGTTCAGAAACCATTTTTAGGACGTATGAACCAATGTTTAAATTTCCAGATTTCTGACACAAAGCAGCAGCGTAAAAGATCAACATAGATTGGGAGATACTCTCTTATGTTGCTGTAAGTAATAATAGTTGATCTATCGCTTCGCTTTCCCAAGCGCGAACGGCTACGAAGAACAGCAGAAGAATTACATTCACAAATCTCCCAAAACTGGAAACTTCACTTCTAAGCAATGCTAATGTCTCTACTTCAATTAGAAGACGTAGGCTTATTTGAACATGCATCCGTTATCCATTATGTCAACGCGTTGCCCATTTACCTCGGTTGGTTCCGCAAAAGTCATCCTTTCAAAACTTCCCCACATTGTCACAAACAGAAGATAGTTCACCTCCACCTTGACATCTCCACGGTGGCACTTTTTACTTAACTGCTTTGGCGTTATCCAATGCCTTTAATGTGCACCCTCTAATTATCATTGCAAACAGTCTACAAAACATAATCAAGCAGCAAATGTACTTGGATTACTACAAAGAAGTATATTCGCACACAACTAGAACAAGAATAATGAGCATCTAACCTTCCCTTAGTCTTCTATATGCCCCTTCTAAAGATATTTTGTTACGTGCCTCACAAAACCAGCGTGATTTCTGTAGCTTTCATAACCGGTCTAGAGATGAGAATCTTTTCATGTTTTTTATCGCAACTTGTAGTTCTAGTGGAAAAAGTCGAAGAAGTTTTCTCTGGTTGGAATATTTGAGTCTGATAGAAAAATTTTGTAAAAGATTAAAATACAAAAATTAGAGCATAAGTTTTCCGCTGTCAGTCCTACAGTACGGTGGAAAGTGGTAAAAACCACATTATCGTTCATTACGGCAGATAGTGAACCTGTACTTTCGAACATTTCAACATTTCTTTCGGCCGGTTCTTTTTCTAAGTCACTTTTTCTTGCCTGTACAGATGTAAGTCCTCGTCTATGGATCTCTTGCATATGCCTTTTATTATGAGTGAGGGTACAGGTGTTAAAATTAGACTTAGCCCCAATTCTCCACTCAAGCAACTACTAGTTGAGTCTACAGTAAATACGATCCTGATTTGTGCTGTATTTTTTCTCTCTTCGCTCTTCTAGACTTGGTCGTCACGTAGGAAATGGGATTTGTCAAGAATGTTTCCGCCACGTATGACCTATTTTTTCGTCTTTGAATAACGACAGTTCCCATCCTACTATGAATGTATCAAGCCTCCATAATAAAAGAAACTTCGAATCAACAGAGCTATATGGAATTGTGGTTTTTTTTTTCAAGAGAGTAGCAATTCTATCTGAGAGGTCGTAATCAATACCTACATGGTCCATGTGGTTATACTATTTGCATGTCGAATACCTTATTTCTCAAGAAGTGTATTTCTATGAGAAAAGCGTTTGGTGAATTAGAATCCTATGAAAAGGCTTCTACGCTTCTTTAGACCATTTTTACACAAAAATTCATCAACCGTCCAATTCCATAAAACTCCTATTAAAAGCACGGGAAAAAATGGCAGCAGAATGTTATTTCCTGTCACTTTTTCGTTCGCTTATTCATGTAAATTGGTTTTCATAGATAACAATCTATAGTCGGAGCTTAAAACTTGGGCGTAACGAGGAATCCTTATATTATAAACAATGATTACAGAGACAATATACAAAAAAAGCTAATTAGAGCCGAACTAAATTTCGATGTCATATTTTAATGAAAAAAGAAAATATAATCTCTAAAAACGAAAAAAGGGGTCTATGTGTATAGATAAATGTTGAAACAATTACCTCAGAGATAAACTATAAAGAAAGATGGTCAGAACACTAGAATCAAACTAAATTTCGATTGATCATAATTTCAAAAAGTGTAAACCTAATCTATAAAATAGCGTCAACATACTTTAACCCGGTCATCCATACTTTCTCTCTCGTTCACTCTGATATTTTGCTCAGGAGATGAGGTCCCAGATTTGGATATCGAGGCAAATCCGATAACGGTTGCCGGTCGTTGACCAAACACTACCTCGTTCACCTTTAAAAAGACATCATAAGGGATAAAGCCACACCAATAATATATCTAAGAACTTTTATAAACGAACACATACCTTCTGCTCAAAAATGCTAACCGGATCAAATGAGCTCGATCCTGCAGCCAAACTACGGTTATGCTCATCTGTTATTGAAATTCGAGGACATCCAAATGGCTTCGACGGATGACCAAACTGTGTCGGCGATAGACTTGCACTACAAATCACACACAGCTTTACGACGAAATGTAGTAATAACCTTAAGTTATTAGAATGAGGAAACTAATACGAAAAACATGCACACTACATACGTATATATACATATATATATATATATATATATATAATTCACGTCAAATAGCAAAAATATTGGTGAAAAATTAAAATCAATAAAAAAGGCTAGTAACAAACGTTGGACTGCAGCTTTGAGCGGCAATTTGACCGAGCCTTTGAAATTCCTTTTGCAGTGCTTGGATTCCCATTAAATCGTTGCCACCTGAACAACACTTTCCAAATCACGTTCAGTTGGAGAAGGACAGCATCTACAAGGAAAGTCACAGTATGTAATGCTGAGATATCTGCAAAACTCCGGACCGCAGGTGTAAACGGTGGGGAACGAACACGCGCTGTTGTCCTTTCCGGGGATTAGCATTACAAGCCACCACACCATCCGGGTCATTCGTTTTGCCTGTCTCTCAGCTAGTTCTATCGATCTTTTCGTATATATATATATAATATGTATATACAACATATAGATTATATATATATATATATACAAAATACGGGTTATAACTAAGCCTCAGCTTAACTGGGTTCAATGGCGATTTGGGCTCCCCAGATCAATCCCGCTGACGGAAGATTGCTGATGACAAAAAGATTCCCATTAAATCGTTGCCACCTGAACAACACTTTCCAAATCATGTACAACTGGATTGCCGATTTGGGCTCCCCAGATGAATCCCGTTGACGGGTGATTGCTGATGGTAAAAAGATCGATAGAACTAGTTGAGAGACAGGCAAAACGAATGACCCGGATGGTGTGGTGACGTGCGCTGCTCTCCAATAAGGACAACAGTGCGAGTTCGTTCCCCCGCATACACCTGCGGTCCGGAGTTTTGCAAATAACTCAGCATTATATACGAGTTGTATTTCGCAACATACCCTGCCATTAAAAAGAAGAAGGCAGTAAATAAAAGGGTTAAGGAAGTCGCAGTATTCAAATAATAAGACTGGCTCGAAAACGTGCAGAATAAACGAGGTTTAATCAACTTTTGTAAGTGGAAACTTGATAGAAAGTCAACTACTTAGAGATTAATTAACAGTTTGACTACGTTTTTCGATATGAACACAAAAGGTGTGATCGAAAGGCATACATAAACAATAAAAATGAAATTGAAGTGTGGTAACTGTAGAAAAGTTGTTATGGCGGCTACATTTATTTACCAACTTAATACCAAATTCTCGTCATAGCATGCTCTAAGGCCTCACCACAAAGTGTTCTTGGACTTCTTATTGCAACATGGCAAGGTTTCACCCCTGAGCTCAACTAAGAATGAAGTAGTGCTATGAATCAGTTACTTATCTGAAAGAAATTCCACTAAAAGTAGCAATATTCGAGTAAAAGTATGGATGATAAAGCTCTCAGAGTTGATAAATCCATGCGGGATGTGCCATGCATTCGATTTCATTAAGCACTGTTGAAGGTGATTCGATATCTGGCATTTGCAATGACTCGCGATGGCCTACCGATGCAATGAACCAATGTTGCTATCCACTTAGACAAGTCTGGTAGCAATCTGCCGAAAACGGAAGGATGGAAGGTTTGGTGGCATGGTGAGCCGTGGGTGTGGGGATCGATCCTATGGGCATTGCAAAACGCCTCCACCCACTGCGCCCCTTATAAGTAAGGTTTAAACTTCTAAACTAGTGATCAAAGAACGATTTCACATAGGTTTCTCGGGAATTCACATAAAAACTTTGCAGAGCTGTTAAAACAACAATTAATCACAAAATGGATTGGGACACTCAATGTTCACCATAGTAACAGACGTTCCATATATTTGAATATTCAGTGGTTAATTAATTGAAAGCGACGGGGAAAGTGTAACGGTTTGTGATGCCACCGATCAAGAAGCAAAAGACGCTAGTTCGATTCCCGCCTTAGCACTCTGCTCCTGTCCATTTGGAAACGCCTTATAGCTCAGCTATCTCTAAGACTGCAACGAGCATTGATACAACCAGCATTCCACGACATTCAGAAGGAAACGAAATCCTCAAGCAACAGCTGAAGCAACGTGCGAAATATTCGAAGACCACTGTGAACATGACTTTAACGATGCTGAGATATTCGCAAAACTCCGGAGCGTAGGTGTCTGCGGTGGGGAGCGAACGCGCCACTAGCTTTCCCAGGCTGTCGCGCTCACCACAGCACCATGCGTGTCCTTCGTTTCGCCTGTCTCTCAGCTAGTTCTATCGATCTCTACCACTGTGAGTTTTGGATGCGAGGAAGCGAATCGAATTCAAGTGCTGGGATCCGCGCAATAGATATGACGACGGGACGTGTAAAAAAAATGAATTGAAAATGTGGAAGTATACACTTCAGAACTCTAAAATATCACAGGATAACGTAAACTTTTTATTTGCTGCCTTCTACGATTTTTCATGGCAGGGTATTATGCGAAATACAACGACAACGGTGCTGAGATATTTGCAAAGCTCCAGACAGCAGGTGTCTGCGATGGGGAGCGAACGCGCCATTACCCTTTCCCGGGTTGTCGCGCTCACCACAGCACCATGCGCGTCCTTCGTGTCGATTGTCTCTCTGCTAGTTTTCTATCGATCATAGACAGGCGAAACGAAGGACCGCATGGCGTTGTGGTGAACGCATTAGTCATCGAAAAGCGTAACAACACGTTCGTTTCCCACCGCAGACATCTGCTGTCCGGAGTTCTGCAAATATCTCGGCACCATTGTGGTGACTATTTGTAGTAAAAAGAGCACCAACAAAACTGCAAAATACTAAACTGAAAGCACATAATGGAATTGAAGGCACTCATAATCATACTGTTTACCCGGATTCGATACCGCCTGCCTATACATTCGTTCCAGTTGTTGATGCTGATGTATGGTAATCGCCGATGAAGCCCAACTGCTTCGTCTTAAAAACGAAACTATGAAAACTAATAGTATAGCAGAGATGCATGAAGAAAGATGAAGAACCAAGGAAACCTTTCCGTTGATGACGCCTTCGTATATGGACTATGTCGTGGTACTGGCGAAGAAGATCCGAATGGTGATGAGGCACTATGTACAGTGTTCCTTTTTCCGGCATGCTTCCTTAGATATCTGAGATCAATACCAAATCGTACACCTATCCAGAATCCTTATAAGATAATAAAAAAAGTAACAAACCACTAAGGTATTCTGTGATGTACAACCAACTTACCCCTCACCTTCCTCCTCAACACTCCTAACCAAATTACCCGTTGGAGAAGACTGAACAAGGCAACTGAAATTTTCCGTGGTATCCGGATTCAAGAGATTCTCACCCGCGGAAGCACGCCGTTCACCTGATGAACAGTGAATTGCAAATTTGCTCAACGTTCTTAAAAATCAACGTAAATTATATTGCAACATAGAAGGAAAAGAAATAAAAATTGAAACTAACATACTGTTTGGAACAGGCAACATTCGTTTACAATCCAGAATTGGCAAAAGCGATAAACCAGGAAACTGAGGGAACTGAGAAGTTACTAGATTAGTTCCACCTGGATTTGTTGTCAAATAAGTAAGAGCAGAGTGATTGAGGACCGCCTAAAAATATTGCAAACCCTCTACAACGAATTTCAACACTGAATGATTACGAACTATATACGGAAAACGAACGACAGTTAGAAATTAGTATGCCCATTTAATTTATGTCACCTGATGAAGCGGTGAATCGAGAGGAAGTTGAGCCATCACATCAGGCGAAAAAATCTGCTCGCTCGCACACAACGTATGTCGCCTCGAATACGATTTTTCCGTTACATATTTAATATTCATAGATTTTTTAGAAACAGAGAAAGACACTAAAGACATAAAACATGCATTTGATAGCTTAAAAAGAAGGAATTTAACAACTAACATAAAACCAACAAATTTACAACCTATGCTCGTTACGGTTTCCATGTTCCTGTTTTATGGCGAGCCCAAATTGACACTGTCCTCTAGTCCGGCTACGATTTGAACTTGATGGTGAATCCTCGCATATATCAGAGGTAGACGAGTCGTCAGAATCCTAGAGTAGATAGACAACAGACTGGCGAAGTTAGCAGAGCTACTGCTTTTTCTGTACCCAATATATAGATAGAGGCTAACTACTTCCGACAAAAAATATATTGCAACTCTAGCCTCAGTTTAACTGGGTTCAATGCCGATTTGTGCTCCACAGATCAATCCTGTTGACGGGTGATTGTTGACGGCAATGGTAGATAGAAAACCAGCTGAGAGACAGGTGAAACGAAAGACCAGCATGGTGTGGTGGTGAACGCGTTAGCCCCGTATAGGGTAATAGTGCGTTCGCTCCCCACCGCATACACCTGCGGTCCGGAGTTTTGCAAATAACTCAGTTTCGTCTTGTTTAAAAACATACGTTAGTTCTACTATTGCACTATTATAATAGTTCCATTAATGCCATTTCTATATGGAAAGGAAGTGCGTCATAAAGGGGAAAAAACTAAAAAATGGGGAAAAGATCTTGTTCTGTGGAAAAGACAGAAAAAAGTCCTGAAATTAACTATCGGTTAGCATAATTTACAAACCGAAACAAGTGCAGAAAACTAACACATTCAAAAGTGGCCGATAAATTCAGTTGAGCCAGATGATGGGCAGAGATCGGTGTTGCCGACGGCTCCATTTCAACATTTGCTTTTCCACTAAGAATAGAACCACGTGATCCTCGTCGTGGATAGTCGTTTGGGCCACCTGCAAGGTTTGTTATTAAGGGTTATCACAGCATTTGCTGCAAAGCTAGAATTAAGCTCATTTTCTCAATAACTTTATTCCAAATATTTCAATCTTATCGGGAAGTGAACAGTAAGTGTGTAAAAACTAATGAATAGATATGTGTTTTTTCATCGATGAGCTAGTGCGAGGTTGATAAAAAGGTTACTCGGGCGACGTTCTGACGTCTTCGTTTACCTCAGAGCCGATAATGCGAAGCGATGGTCCACAGTCGTACGCCCCCTTGACGTGGTTAGTGTCTTCGTCGGACGATCGGCTCTAAGGAAGATGAGGACGTCAAAACGCTTGCCGAATAAGCTTTTCTATTCAATTCATGTTAGCTTTTCAATGAAAAACACATATCAGTTAGTCATGCCGTGGTCAAATCAAAGTCGGTTTTCGAAAAACCAAGAATTTCAAAAGCATCTAAAACTCGTTTACCTCTAGAAAGTGCTATTTGAAAAACGTGTAGACAACAGCCAAAAATGTAATAAAAATAGAGTAAAACAACAAAAGAGTGTTAATTCCTAATCACGACGATTCAGACCTTCAAACGAATTTTTCCCTAGTTTGTCGCACAACAACTCATATGTGGCAAAAATAGAACTCTCAAAGTTGTGCTTCAGAACGTCCTGGAAATACAGTCTTCAAGATATAACAGCACATGAGAAAATCCTAAAGAAATCCTACATCGACAATCTGCTCCTCTGACCATCGTCCATGCTGCTGCATAAACAATAGGATCGTCGGGTTTAGTTTAAGCGAACGTCGTTCCGAAAGACATGTGGCCGATGCCAACATGCTATTTTTCACAAGCAGATGAGTTTGTGCAGATTGACAATTTGTCAGCCATCTGTAAAATGAGAATGTAATGAGTCAGGTTATAAGTCATAACGTGAATAAAACAAGTGAATTAGGAGTTTGGCCTTAACGTCACGTTGTGAATTTGTAACACTGCAGACGGTCACTGATAGCAGATAACTCATAAGCTACAAAATCTGCTAAACATTTTCATTATATCATGCGCAAGGATGACGAAAATGAGGCTAAACGAAGTTCTTGGTCTGCCGCAGATGGAAGCGAGGTTATAAGTGACGTTAACTTTCTAGCACAAAAACGACACCAATCTTGATCCGGAGAGCAATTCAGTGTATAATTCACTTTTTCGACGGCATAAATCGTGGCGATCATACGAGACGATTCACTGCCAAACGATAACAACGTACCTGTGCTGCATAACAGCACTGATGCCCCACCGCTTAAATGGATTGAACACCAGCATCTTCTTGATCAGATCGGCACATTCTGCAAAAAACAACGCACAAGTGAAAGCAATACAAGTATTTATCTAATGGAAAAATTAGAACAATTTTATAAGCCATAGTGATGCTGAGATATTTGCAAAACTTCGGACTGTTGGTGTCTGCGGTGGCGAACAAACACGCTATTACCCTTTCCGGGTGTTAACGCGTTCACCACCACACTATGCGAGTGCTTCGATTTCAATAAATCTTCGTCATTTTTTCATACGGACTGTAAAAGTGGGCTGTCAAACAGACTCAAATAACCGAATAAGGAAATATATTACAAAAACCTTCGATAAACAAGTGAAATCGAAAACACGAACCAACAGAAACCCAGTAAGGAATTTTCATCTGACACGACAACACTGCTCGTTTCAGATTTTCGACATTGTTACCCGGAAATGGAAAGCCACCGGTAACAAGAATATACAGAATCACACCAAGAGACCACATATCAGCCTTGAGCCCATCATATTCCTTGCCTTAACGAACAAGCTGAGATCGGAGTGAAGTTTTAAAACATTAAAAAAAATCTATGTATGCGTAGTGCGAAATTAAAAAGTTCTTACCTAGCAGAAGTTCCGGTGCTGCGTACGGAGGTGATCCACACCATGTCCGCAGCAACTGTGAAGGCGCCTGCATGTTAGAAAATCCGAAATCTATAAAATGTTTTCAAAGAGAAAAAAGAAAAACTTGAAGCAATCGCCAATAGATAAAGTACAAAAGGTCCTCACCAATTATTTTAACATTGTTATTCTTATCCAAAAGGATATTCTCAGCCTTCAAGTCTCGATGAACAATGCCTTAAAATACATACCAAAGTAGACGAAGTGAAACATTACTGAACAGATGCTTCTAGAATGTCTTACAGAACGACTGACAATCTTTTCAAAACAAATAAAAAAGGATAAAGCTCTCGGCGCTAATCCATCCCTGAGGGATACGCAGTGCATCCGACCACATTACGCATCGTTGGAGGCGATTGAATGCATATCTGGCCTTTAGAATGACTTGCGGTGGCCTACCGATGTATCGAGCCAGCGCTGCTATCCTCTCAGACAACTCTGGTAGCAAGTTGGCGACCCAGGAGGGATGGAAAGCTTGGTGGGTCATGGGCGCGGGGATCGATCCTGTATGTATTGCAGTGCGCTTCCGACCACTGTGCTACACGCACCCTTTTCGAACCTCTCCAAAACACAACGTACACTTCTTGTGTAAACAACGTGCGAACAAAAACCTTCGCCGAAAAAAATCCTTCACCATAAATGCAACATACTCCTTCAAATGAAGAAAAAAAAGAAAAACCTTTATGGTGTAAATATGCAACAGCCGACGAGATTTGTCCAAACCATCGTCGAGCCTCATCTTCAGCTGTTCTACCACGCCCGATTAAAACTTCTGGAAGAGAACGAATCATATAGCAGGATATTCTTGTGTTCTAACATGATGTCCCTTCTCAATGATTTTCCGCCTCATCATGGCTGGTAGGTGTTCCTGGGTGTTAGGCTGCGATGTAAAGCAGGTGATTCATCCACCTATCAGGGTCTACCAGGCTGAGAAGTCCGGCGTTTTCACCAGGAAGCCCAGCTAAGACTAAACGAATATCAGGATCCACTACAGCTCCAAGCTCCAGGTATCATAGTGGCATGTTGACAAATCTCCCTCTCATCCACAAGGGCGGCGACTGCCTTTGGTGTTGACGCTCTGGAGCCGACTTTGCCCAGGCTAACCTCGGCATTCTAAGGAACCACAATGGCTAAGCTAGCAAAACTCCGAAAAAATAAAAATTTTGCTGGGGCCTGTACAACTAGTGAGGATGAGCCAACCAAGTACTCAATCAAGTAAGTAAAATGGTGTGTAAATTACCGAAAAGCTCTCCACCACTATAGTACTGAGTTACTATATATACTGATGATTCGGTCCGAATTATCTGAAATGAATTTACTAACTTACGAGAAGTCGAACACACCTATACCAGCGATAAAACTGACCTCATAAAGTTTCACTATATGGGGATGATTAACACGTGTCAAGATTTGCACTTCTCGTTCGAGACGTATTAAATTCTCTTCGTCAAGTGCTGCCAGATCCACGATTTTCATTGCTACCTGGACAACACGGTTGAGTAGTCTCATTGTGAGAAGACAGAAACGAGAAGTCGATTAATTCGCTAAACTAGAGCTAAACCTTACCTTCGTCTTAGCGATGTCATGTCTTGCTAATCGGACGGTAGCGAAATTTCCACGGCCAATCGCTCTTCCTACTTGATAAAGCCCGACCTTAAAACGTGTATAAGTAGATGAGTAGATGGTTTCAGCGTCAATAACTAGTTAAGTTGTGCAAACTATATTTGTTGCCGAAATCATTGGAATGGCAGAACTAGTTCAGTCCAAAAAAGGCACAACGAGTTACTTTAAAGCAACGACTAGGACACAGCAAATCCGTTGAAAAGCACAAGTTTTAACTTCATATACACCCAAAATACAAAACTCCTACATTCCATCGTCATAAAGAAGTACTTTGAAGTATACAGATATACTGAAATGACCGGAATTCGATGTATAACTCAAAACAGCAGTGACACATACACCACCGTTAGCTATGAATACCGATATTCAGGAAATGTGACGCGGTCTGGAGGACAACTTCATACCTTCTCGAGCCGCCGACTTGGGTTCCCATCCATACTGAGGTCCAGAAGACCTGACCAATGAGGTCCTCCGCTCCCACGATATGGGTCCCTCTCGGTGCTGTCCGTGCGATAAGCGGCCGCCAGGAGCGTTCCGCCAGCGACACGCCCCGATCGCGACGCAGCCGCCGCTGCTGCCGCAAGTCACACCACACCTTGCTCGTTTGCCGCCGTACACATTCAGGCATCGTCTGCAGAATTCATATAAATATATGAAAATTGGGTTATACATCATTTGTAAGATGCAGCCACAAGAATTCTGAGATGTGAGCAGAAGTCGTGACCCCATGTGGGATTCGAACTGGCGATCACCCTTAACGGGGCTTTCGTTCTATCCACCACGCCAGCCGAGGCCATTGCTTTGCCTTACCCTCAACCATATCTTTACCCTTACGGTGCTAGCAGTAGTAACCCGTCTACAGGAATGATCTGTGGAGTGTAAACCGGCATTAAACACCGTTAAGCTGTGAAGCTGCAGTCGAAATCGCAATGTCTTACTTTTTACTTACTGACTATCCTTTTTTTATGGCAAGATACGAGATGAAATATCGTGATTGTTGATCGGTCGATAGAGTAAAAAGAAGTCTGAGGCAAAGGCAAAGTATGAACCTGGCTTGATTTGGTGGGAAGCACGTGAGCCTCCGTTAAGCCCACGGGTTTGGAGCACACCTGAGGTTCCGAGTTTCATTCACATCTCAGCGTTCCTGTAGTTGTAGTTCACATGGTACCCTGCCGTGGAAAGAGAGTAAGCAGTAAATTAAAGATAAGAGATTATATCGTTTATATTGCCAATACCATTTCGTACTAGATAAGGTGTTCCTGCGTATCAAATTGCGATATGCAGCAGAGTTCGGTGTCTAGTAAGGCCATCCATACCAATAAGAGTTCAATGTATTTGTCTCGTAGTCCAGCTAGATGTACATACGAACGACAGACGAAGCGAACCACCCATTGTTACCTTATCGCAAGAAACAATAAAAATAGAAGGTTTCCTAGCAAAAGTGTGACGTTCTTTATGTCTTCTGAACATGCAAGTCTATTGAACAATTGATTAACGCGATTAGTTCATACCATTGATATACATATATATGTACAATATTAGTAACAACACTTTTCTAAATGTTAATGTCCAAGGTGCTCCAAAGTTCTCAAACACTATGTACATCTACCAACAATATGTAGTTGACTAGGTCGTAACGATGAACGATCGACGATGACAAACAAAGAAACCATACGTCAATACAGTCCTTAGTTAAATCATCATTTTTTGACACATTGAAGCTTCCCGACAACCTGATGAAGAATTTTAACGACAGTGGTAAGCGCCATCTTTCCCTGAATACGACCTGGAAGCAAGAGTTTTGATTGCAACGTGGAGGCTTTCATCAGTTTTACGCTGGCAATTCGATAACATTGTTCGTACTACAGTGAAGGCACTTCTCGCCTGCAATCTTTCAGTGTTCTCCTTGCACTTTTGTGAGTTGTTTGCCTATGAAATTTTTGCTACTTCGAAAACGTCACTGCATTTATAAAGGTTTCTAACACTGCTATATTTTTGGAACTGTCGTCCAAAGTAGACCCGAATTTTTTACTCTCCACCCTATAAGCTTAAGAGTTAGCTATTGCAAATGTCATTTGCTAAACGTGGCTGACAAGCTGACTTGGTCGAGAGGGTAATCACTCACTTGTATTTTGCTCAGTGGTAAGATAACACCATATCTTAGAAGTATGTGGTGTTTAATGTCACTTCGTTCTACCACTTGGCCCTGACAGATCGAAAATAGGTAACCCTGCTGTGTTTTCGCTTTGTCTTTTCATTTGAGTGAAACTGTCCCGGTGAAGTCACAAATGCGATATTCGAATTCAGTAAGACGACTATAAACTCGCTTATGTTCATCATCTTTATAAGTAAAATTGGTGCGAAGCAATGGATGGAAATGGACAAATCTAACACGGAAGAACAAATGAGTGCTAGAAGCGTCGATTTACGGTAGTCCACCCGATAAACACTCTTCACAAGAAACACTGGTACGTTACGGTAAGTAGGTGGTACATTTTTTGCTCCTTCGTAACTCTCTGTGTGTCAGAAGATCCAGAATTGAAATGTTGCTTTTGGATCCGAAACTCTCCGTTAGACAAAGTTTGTCGTTAGGGCAAACTATGTGGATTGATAGATCCATTGGATTCGGAAAGTTGAGGGAAAATCAGTAAAACACCTGAGTTCTTGTAGAATAACTGCAATCCATTGTTGTTTTCCATAAAAAACAATTAAAATTTTTATTACCTCGGTGATATTTCTTTAAATGAATCAAAAACAGTATATCGCCACAGAGGTTGCGAAAGGATATTCACCTGAAGTACATCAACGTCTGTAGATGGTTGATTTAGCCGTTGTGCGTAAACAATATACTTAAGAGGTGATAAAAATAGAAAAAACAGCTACGTTGTACTTCTCGACCTCTTCATATGCAGTGGATTTTTTCAACTTTTAAAATATAAACAAAACAACAAGAATGTGTAAGAATACAGCGAAAACGTAAGAACAAGGAAACGCACAAAACATAGTTGAACTACAAAAACTAGGAAGTTGACGAGATCAGGCCACAACTCCTTTTCGTCTGTAAAGGATTTGAAATACTAAGTACACCGTTTGAATCGGACCATTTTAAAATGTTTTAGCTTTTATTTATTTCCTATCCTGAGCGCGATTTGAAATGCAAGCACAAGAATTCTGAGATGTACGTAAAACTCATGACCATGTTTAGGCTTCGAGCACACGAATCCCCCTAGTGGAGGCTCACGTACTATCCACGATACCAACCGAGGCCCTTGCTTCCTTTTCACGCCCGTTTTGTTTTTGCTCTGCAGATGCTACCACCAATCACAGCATTCTACATAGTACCGTACCATTGCCTAACCGATATCGCTGTTGTCCTAAATTCTGCACGGTATCAAACCATCGCCACGTTCGTGCAAGATTTCATTTCGTGCAGAAAGCAGAAAAGGCCACTGAGTACAAAAAAAATGAAGTCCGAGAAGCACCATAACCCAATAATTATCTAGCTCATTAGTTCGTTGCTGGAAAGATGCCGTTATTGAAAACATCGACAAAAAATATGACAGGCTCATTCAACATCTTAGCCCTATGAAAGCGTGATGATACACCAATTTGGAATCGCACGAGCTGCAGGCAACCACCGACTCCTGTCCAAATTTGCGAAACAATCTAGACAGGCGAAAAGAGAATACCTTAAACAGAGAAGACCAGCAGATAAGGTCGAAGCTGGAGAGCTTAGGGGAAAGATTCTCAAACTCCATCGAAGCTTCGCCAATTACTAACACACAATGATTGCACTCCAATGGCCATACGGAAAAGTTACATCTCGTAGAAGGCAATGCAGAAAAACATTTACAATTGCTGCTCGGATCTCTTCAACAACGACATGCTCTTGCACTAACACGAAATAAAGGAGGAAAGATATGTCGGCTCACAGGTTCTCCCTTCCAAAATAGGACATGTCGATTGAGAACCAAAGAAAACATTTCTCGGAGAGGTAAGATCTCCACACGTGAAAAATCTGTCGGTCCTCATCAATACTGGCTTGGCTATCGCCTAATCTGCTTGCTTTTTGTCGTCTACAAACTTTTCACTCGAGTGACCCCTAAACAGGATCGACAGACCGCTGGACGAAGGAAAGCAATGTGAGCAAGCAGGGTTTCGAAGAGGATTCAGTACTTTGGAGCACACCCACACGATAACAAAATTCATCAAAGTATCACGACAGTACGAAAACCGTTCTGTCTCACCTTCATCGACGTAAAGAAGGCTCTTCTCTCAGTTGAGATCGAAGCAGCCATGGAGGCCCTGGTCGGCCAGGGTGTCCCTACTCAGTACTTGAAGACTAACGATGAGCTATATGAAATTCTCACCTGTGAAATATTACCATTGTACAACAATATCAACATCGCCGTCAAAAGAGGGACTAGGCAATGCTACGCCACCATTAATACTTGCCACATTTGGTAACGTCTGCGAAAAGCTTGGTCATCGCCTATCACCTGTTTCACCTGTAGTATCGTTGACCGAGGAGTGACTTGAGCGGGCACTAGAAAATCTTTCATTTTTGCCCGTCGAGCGCAAGAGTAGAGCAGTGGGTTCTGCTCGCTGTAGGGGCTTATTGAGCATCATATTTTCTTCCAAGCTTTTCGTGAAAAACTCTGACCATTGTATTCTTTCTTTGATGAGCTTACACGAGGTTGATAATGATGTTTATTTTCGGCTAACGTTTCGACGTCTTCGTCTTCCTCAGAGCCGATGATCCGAGTCGATGATCCTCGCTTGTTATTCGTCTCGACGTGGCAGCCTCGCCTTCGTGTCGAGTTAGGTCTTCTTCAGTGAGCCATCTCCTCGAATAAGGCATCCTTACTCAGTGATGCCCTTTTATACACGATGCTGATGGTCGATATAATGATAATGTCCGGTGATAACAACTTGTTTTTCTTCCGGACATACATCATTGCGCACATCGTGCAGAAGTCGGTGTTGTTATCAGCTAGCGCAAAGTGTAGTAATATTTCGAAACCGACTTTTCCTGAACCTCAGTATCACTAATCACTAATACTAACCATTGGGTTGGTGGTCTTCTTGCAGTGCTTGTGGCATCCCGAAGAATCCAGTCACCAACTGCTCATGTCCGTCGGTTGTCGCTCATACGCATTACGTGAGCGGACCGTCTTACCTTCGACTCAAAAGGGCATCTTTGATTTTTGACCGTTGACGCTGATCGGTGCTTCGGATCCCATCCCTTACTTGTGTGGAACGGGATACTCCTAGCATCGACCTTTCGACTGCGCGTTCGATAACGATGAGTGATAACGTGACCTTTCATGCTGTTTACGCAGCGATCACGCTTCTGGCACATCCGGTAGGGCAGAAGGTACCCTTGAGTCGAAAAGGTGCAGACGGAGTCGGGTGTTCCTTGTTCTCTCCACCACATCCTCGGTGCTCTTGAAAGCTCCACAAGCCGTTCATTTCCTTCTGTTCAGCTCTGGAGCTAAGTCGTTCACCATATTGATTTCCCGACCTAGATAGATATAACTGGAGCATTCGGAGATACTCCTTCCGTTGAGCGTGAATGGGGTATACGAAATCAATCCGTTCCTCAAAAACATCGTTTTTGTGAGATTTGTCGAAGACCAATCTTTCCACAGGCTTTATCAAAGTCGGCAAGCATTCGTTCGGCTTGGCTAACGTTTGGCATTATAAGGAAGATGGAGTCAGCAAAGCGAAGATGGTGTAACTGCCGACCGTCGATTTTCACTCCCATACTATCCCATTCCAATGTTCGCATTATGCTCTGGAGGATGGCGGCAAATAATTTTGGCGAGATGGTATCGTCTTGCCTAACCCCTCTTTTGACGTCGGTGGTAATATCGTTGTAGAATGGTGATATGTTGGTTGTGAAATTTTTGTAAAATTTACGAAGAATCTTTATATATTGAGTAGCGACTTATCAAAGACTTCCAACACTGCTTCTATCCCAATTGAATCAAAGGCTTCTGTAAATCGATGAAAGTGAGACAGAGCGGTCTTTTGTGCTCTCGCGATACATCAATGAGTCTTGTTATCGTGTGGATGTGGTCCATCGTACTAAATCCTTTTAGAATCCTTGATTGTTCATACGGCTGTCCTTCTTCCAGTGTTCTGCCAATCCTGTTTAGGACGATTCGAGTGAAAAGTTTGTAGACGACAGACAGTAAGCAGACTGAGCGATAGTTGCCGATATCGTGCAAGTCACCTTTTTTGAACAATAACACGGTCTTGCTGGTCTTCCACTGAGTAGGGATCTTACATTCAGACAGATAACGTGTGAAGAGCTGAGCCAGTGTGTTTACGAGGACTGGCGGAAGGTTCCTGAGGTGTTCTGGTCTTATCCCGTCCGAACCTGGTGCTGTTCGATTTTTCATCGACGAAATGGCATGTCGGATTTCGGAAGGGAGAACCGGTGGCACAACATATTCATCCTCTTTTATTTCATATAATAGAAGGTGGGCGTGGCAATCGAAGAAATCTGAGTAGTATTCGTGAATGGTTTTCTCCATCGCCTTTGCGGACGCTGTAACTGTTCCGTCTGGACGCTGGAGTGCAACCATCTTGGTCTCGTAATTAGCGAAGCTTCGGTGGGCTTTGCGAATGCTTTTCCCAGCCTTTGCGGCTTCGACCATTACTATTGCACTTCTCTCTTTAAGATCTTCTTCTATCGCCTGTCTGCATAGTTTTGCGAGTTTGAACGTGAGCTGTCGGTTGCCTGCAGCTCGTGCGATTCCACGCTGGCGTGTCAGCTCGAGTGTTTCTGGAGAGAGACGTCTCTTGGCGAGTTTCGAACTCTAAACTTTCACAGTGCTTATGTGATGATGTTGAATGAGCAGATCATATTCATCGTAGGTGTTATAGACAACGGCATCTTCCCAATAGCCGACTAGTGAATTAGTCTCAATTTATGGTGCTTTGGGACTTCCTTTTGAATTTAGCGGCTCCTTCTCCTTTAGGCGACAAATGGAATCTTGCGCGAAGGAGGCGATGGCCTAATTTCGTATAGAATTTTGAGGCACCAGCGACATCAGTAAAGCAAAAACTTCTATTTACTATGATGTGGTCTATTTCGTTATGGTACTCTCCATTGGGAAACTCCCAGGTCCAGCGTTGAGAAAGGGGTTTCTGGAATTACGAGTTACTATGGATGGTCTTTGTGGCCATGATGTTGGAATCTCCAACGATGACCTTGAATAATGTACGGTCTTCTTCATAGAACTTCTCTAAGACCATATATAACCCATCGACTTCTTCTTCGTCATAGTTTGTTGTTAGCGCGTAAACGACAAATATTGTCAAAGCCAGAATTGGTCCACATCTTTTTGATCGTAAGCGTCCGTTTCGGGCTCTTAGTTGTCCCGAGGACTAATCAGGAAAGCTATAAACCTAGATATCGTGTGCACTGGAAACGAAATATCGTCACACGGTCGCTGTTTCCTATGTCTTCTGCTGAGTATTTTATGTCGGGACCAACCGCAGAGAGCTCAAACTGATGGGTAACACGTTTTCTCGCATTAGAATATCGGCTTGAGATATTCTGTTACATCGTGCGCAGCAACAAGGCACTCCTGCCTACTGTTCGTTTTTGCATCCTTGAAATATATCTGGAATACTTCAAGAGTTTTGCGCGCAGAAGTTTTGGATTCCTGTACAAGAATGGTAATTTCTATTTCAAATCATTCTTTATTGTTTTTTATGCCCTGTACGCGCTTAGGGAGGTGTCTCTACCATTAGGCCAAATTATGCAATTTTGGGTTGCACCTAGACGGTCATATAGGCGGTTACGAACTAGCTGGCGCCTAAGAGTATTCGGTGGCATTTCAACTACGTCTACCGAATTCTCTAGACCCGCCCTTCTTAAGCAGCGTTCTATAGCAGCACTTACATTATTTGAGATGATGGGCAGAATAAACGGTACTTTTCTATCGCTAGAGTTGTCGTTTGGGGGCCTCCGATTTCCCCTACACCTATCCCGAGCTACAGTTTCGTAGCCATTAAAAATGGCTATTTGCCGCGCCAAGTTGCGGGACTCCTCTCTCTGCTCTCTTCTCGTGCACGCGTTGGTTGCTGTTCGAAACATGTTTCTTACAAGCGCCCTTTTCTTGTGAGAGAGGTGAGAAGAGAGGTAATGTGCCAAGATGTTTTTACTACTTGGCTTTCGGTAACACTTCGTAATGTTGCCATTTTCTGGCAGGTTAATTTGGACGTTCAGGAATGGAAGCCAGATCTCTTCCTGTTTCTCTCAGGTGAACTTGATTTACCCTGACTATTCATTCAACAACTCGACACATTCGTCGACTTCCTCTTGCATTGAGCAAATAGCGAAATAATCTCCTATACATCTACAATAGAGTAATGGACGGAGATCGGTAACTGGTGCTTCCACTTCAAACATAAATGCTATGGCGAGGCGTCGCTTTCTTGTTCAGCAATCGCGAGGTTTTTGAACAGCACACATTTACTTCCATAGAAAACATAATGCAATACAACACTAGCTGACGTTTCGTCAACATCGCCTTTTTCAGAGCCTGGTAGGGTATACTGATATACAATCTACTAGGCCAAACGCTTCATAAACACTTACAAAAAGACAAAAACTCTATGGTAGTTAGATGATCAACAGCTTCTCGAAAACTCACCGCTTTTACGTGACTTCCAATGAGTAAGATTAGGGCAGCTGATTATAGTCGCATATGGTTGATGACTGCACCATACCACATCGGAAGTTGATCTGAAGATACAAGGCTGGGTCGCGCATGACCTTTGGGCATTCCTCCCTTCTATTCATTGTAGGGTTTTTGGCACTTATCCAAAAAGCCTCAAGAAGTTTTCGCGCTGGTGTAGTCTCCTGCGCAAGGATATTGACTTTTACTTCAAAATCGTCTCCGCTATGCTTTTGCATCCTAAGCGTGCCTAGTGGGGTACTTTGTCTTAGTTTTCGTTTGCCAACTAGGTGTTTTTTTATACGGATTCACAAAGGTCTGCCCGTTTCGCCAATATATTCATCTCCACAATTATTACAAAAGATCAGGTATATCGTACCTGAACTCATGCCGTGAGGGCAAATTACGCAATTTGTTGTTTCACATAGAAGGTCATACAGACGGTTACGAACTAACTGACGACGTAGAGCAGCTACACTTATTTCATCGCTAATGAAGGAATATTCTTTAAGCTTCTGATAACAGTCAAAATAGGGTTGATAATGCACCAAAAAATCTAGGGTCACCGTGATTGAGGGCATAACAATACCTGAGAATGCGCGCTCGCTATTAGAATTGGACACAAGTTTTGCACCATCACAGCCCATTTCTAAAACGACCCTGCGTAGGATAGCATGCGACCTTTATGCGCTCCGCTATCAGGCCAAACAAGAAGCATCAAATAGAGATAAAAATCAAGAGGGAGCGATACTACCACCACCTCCTTTCTTTTAGACAGCAGAACCCTAAAGATGGTGTTGACATAAAATTCCGCATGTTTTCGGACGGCATTCTCAAGACTCTTAATCACTACCGCGATAGCAAGTTTATCTCTAACCTTACAACCGCACAGAAATGTGGCATGCGGGAAATTAGAGAATTAATAAACACGAAAAGAATAGGATTGTCTGTTAGTGATAAGGGTGGAAAGTTCGTAGTTATCCCTCACCAGCTGGATGTTGAGATAACAGAGGAACATCTTAGTGATGCTACTCTCTATCGCCCATCCTCTGAAAAGGAATATAAAAGGCGATACCGAAAGCTAAACAGTCAATGGGCCGGTGTGGCAAAGGCTGTGGGTTTAAAATCATCGGTTATTTCGCGCTTTAAAATCGATAGACCAATATGTCCCGTCCTATACCTACTTGTTAAAACACATAAGTTGGTCCACCACCTTACAAACACCCAAATGTTCCTGGAACGTCTACGTAACGCGTCTCCTAATAACGCGTACGTGATGGAGTCTTTCGACGTTGCCGAACTGTACACCAACGTATCGAATGACTCCGCAATGCAAGCCATCTTCGAACTTCTTGTTGAACATGAAGGAAGAATAAATATGCACGGCTTGTCCATCCAGCAGCTAATGGCTCTCTTAAAGGAATGCCTAAACTGCTCGATTTTCAGATGGTTTGGGAAATATTTCGCACAAATAAGGGGGTTGGCAATGGGACAGCGATTGGCACCAAGCCTGGCCATTGTGTTTATGTCTAAGATAGAAGCCCCTGTTCTCGATCTCCGGCTACTACTCTACTGCAGTTATGTAGATCATTGTTTTGTCGTCTTCTCTACGCAGAAGGAGATGGACAAATGCTTTGAATTATTGAACGAGCAGTCCGAGTACATAAAGTTCAGCCGGGAGAAACCGAACAAAAACTGGCTTCTGTTTTTGAACGTTCAAATAAACCTATCAAATATCGATTACTTGACAAAGTGGTACCGAAAGCCAAGTAACAAGAACATTCTTGTTCATTTCCTTTCTTCCCACCCTTCACACACAAAGAGGGCGATTGTGAGAAACATATTTCGAACAGCCACCTCTGTGTGCACAAGTAAGGAACTAAAGGAAGAATCGCGCAGCTTGGCTCAGGAAATAGTCATCTCCAATGGCTACGAAATAGTAACCCCACGAGATAAGTTTAGAAGGAGAACGACACCCCAAAACCAAGTGTTTGGCCGAAACAAAAATTCCCGTTTATCTTGTTCTTCATTAGCGATGAAATGAGTGTAGAGATGAAGCGATGCTTAAAAAGGTCAGATCTAGAGGAATCGGTAGCGATAGTTGAAATACCACCGGCTACTCTACGTCGTCAGTTAGTTCGTAACCGCCTGTATGACCGTCTATGTGAGATAACAAATTGCGTAATTTGCCCTTACGGCAGCGACGGTGATTGCATGACTTCAGGTACGATATACCTGATCTCTTGCAATAATTACGGAGATGAATATATTGGCGAAACGGGCAGACCTTTGTGTATCCGTATAAAAGAACATCTAGATGGCAAACGAAAACTAAGACGAAGCACCCCACTAGGCACGCATAGGATTCAAAAGCATAGCGGAGACGATTTTGAAGTAAAAGTCAATATCCTTGCACAGGAGACTAAAACACCAGCGCGAAATCTTCTTGAGGCTTTTTGGATAAATGCCAAAAGCCCTACAATGAATAGAAGGGAAGAATGCCCAAAGTTCATACGCGACCTGATCCCGTACGTTNTTAGCCTAGTAGATTGTATATCAGTATACCCTTCCAGGTTTTGAAGAAGGCGATACTGCCGAAACGTCAGCCAGTGTTCTATTGTATTGTGTTTCTCTATGAAAGTAAATATATGCTGTTTAAAAACCTCGCGATTGCTAAACAAGAGAATGACGCATTCATATTCCAATGCCGAGGTTAATAGAAGGTCGATCCTGGAAAGCTATGGCGAGGCTCGGTGCCAGTCGTTGCCCCATTTCCTGCCCTTTCATTTGTGCCTAATACCTCCCCGGCCATCTGAAAATTGAGAGGCTGAAGCGTTCTTTTGAGAGTGTTAGCAGCTGCTGAACCATGAAGCCATACAAGTTTATTTCTCTTTGGTGTTGTATAAGGAGCGCAAGTATGGCTTGCATAGCGGTTTCTTTCGACACGTTTGTATAGATTGCGGTGACGTCGAAGGACTCCATCACGCAAGCGCTGTTAGGTTGCGCATTACGTAGACGATCCAGGAACATCTGAGTGTTCGTTAAATGGGCTGGAAAGTAGTTTGACAATTGGGTAAGTATTAGGGTTATAAACCAAGCTACTCTATGCGTTGGCCCTCCTACACAGCTGTTGATAGGTCTGACCTTAAATAGCGATGGGTCGGTAGACACATCATCGCTGGATACCAACCTATGGGTTTTGATAAGTTGGTATACTACGGAACATAACAGTAACAGTAAATGTTCAGCAGTAAATGACTTTACTTTCCCAACTAAATTCAACAGGTTTTGTGTCAATAGAACACTGGCACGGTTGTGAACAACCCGAATGATGGTTTTTAGTGAGTGTGTACAAAAATGCTCAAAGAGCGGAGCAAAATGGTGTCTTATTAAACATGATTCTGTTCAACAGTAAACGATCCCACTTTAATTACCCAAGTTTGAGACTCTGAGAAAGGCGAAATCGCTGAAACGTCAGCCATCAACCAACAGTACCAATAAAAACGACAACAAAGACCTATACCAACCTTGCAATAGCTAAAGAAGATTAGTTTATAAGGTGACATAAATAAATATATCAACTATCTATGCCGAGGTTTATGGAAAGTAGGTTTTTTGAGTTGTTAGAATTGTGTTTTAACATGTTGATGATGCGCTCATAGGCAAACTGAGACACACCGATTGACGGCACTCTCTTTTACGATCATGTATAGGCACGGTGACGACATGCTGGCAATGGTACGCGTGCTTATCGATTGGTGTAGATGAGCGCGGCACAGGTGCTAGTGATGCAGACCATCAAGAAGCAAGGTTCTGGTTATGTCCTCTAACGACACGTTTCTCCTAAACTAACGACCGAACACCTTAGCCCGATTATCTTTAAAATTGGAAGGAGAATTGACTCGATCAACTTTCTACGACTTTCATAAAGAAGACGAAATCCTCACACATCAACCGATACAAAATGCGAAGCCTTCGAAGCTTTCATGGGTGATGAATGTGAGGAAAATGAATCGAATGCAAGACGTTCAGGGATCCGCGTAGTAGATGTGGTCATGGTTTATCTAAAGCAAAATAAAAAACAGTGTGCCTAAAATACCCACAATGAAATCCCCCATTAGTTCATTGCTTCATTGTTGTTGTTCCAGTCTATCGAACTGCGGATGTTAAACAACGACGATTCGTCCTCATCACGATTTCCCGATCTACTGCGAAGCTCGACAATTACTTTCTGTTTCAAGATTAAATTCCATCTTGGCAACAATCTAGCTACCTACTAATAAATGGTGGCAAACTGAGAAAACCCTAGCACGACTTTTAAAACTCTAGAGAAAGAAGGTCTATGCCAATATGCGAATTACCAACAAGTGGAAATTTTATTGGCTGACGACGACCATTACGACGATGTTGGAGCTTCACGAAAATGAAAGCACACCTCCGTAAACGGAAGAAGATTCTATTCGAAAAGCACATTTTCTGCTTTTCAAAGCGCAAAGTCATTTCAGTGAAATGGCGAAACCTTCCAAGAAATTGTTCACTGCTTTAACTCCCCTTGCTTCCTGTTTCCTATTACAACAAAAAAAAACCAGAATATTAATCACCAACTGAGCTAGTCGGAATATTAATATGTATTCCTTCTTTGAGGAACTTGGAATTTTAATAATCGTCGAGTGAAACTAATCCATACAATTCGATGATATTAGACCTCTTTGAGCACCAGAGCTGCTAAATGGATTGAGCTATTCCCTAAGGACACGAAGAGCATGAAGTTTTTGTTAGTATGGAAGTTCTTTTTTACTTCATTTGAGGAACAGATCTACAAGGGTGGCTCCCTGGTTTTTGAAATGGCACAGTTTTATACTTAGTCGGTCGCAAATGTAGTAGTGTTGTGCTCCTCAGCTTCGACTACCGTGCCGTGAAAATGCCCTCAGCCCTCAGCAGCTAATCACACTTTGACAGTTGGGAGCATGCTACACCATAGTCATACATTGAACTATTCATTGAAGGAAAATCAAAACCAAATTCATTTGGAGTAAGTGATAATTCTTTGTTCATACACGAGAAAAAGATTGGTTACCTTCGAAGGGTAAAAGTAAATGTAATAACCGACGTCAGCATGTAAAACTACGATGAGGACTAATCACATTTAGTACTTTCACACAGTGACGATAGTTACAACTGCACTCCAGTTATATTTTAAGCGATCACCTAAGATTTCTTGAGTGTCTTAGCTGCCAATCATCCAGCAGTACTCCACCCACCTCCATTGTTACATCTGTGGTTGCATGTTTAAGACCTGTACGTGAGTTCCTTTCATTAGAAAATTTTCTGCATTGTTTCAATCATTTCAAAACACGCATGGCTATCGCGTGGTTCCAGGTAAAATCGGCTTCACCAACATTCGGTTGCCTTCGTGAAGGAGAAAATCCTCAACCAGCATCCGAGCCCACAGGATGCACTTTCATAATTGTTCTTCTCTTGCCACCCAACAATGAAAGCGGGTGCGTTCTATGCAGTGATGTCTAATGAGGCTCGTCAATTATTTTATTCGTTTTTTTTACCATGCACGATCCACCATCACATCTGCTACAGTGTGAGTGGTGGCATTTCCTCCATTCGGTTCGTTTTTTCGCACTCACCGTCTACAAGGTATTTGAACACATCACATAATACCCTGCCACAAAAAGAATAGTGGGCAGCAGATAGAACTTATACAATGTGATGTCGCGTCTTGTTTCCGTATCTGCTTGAGAACTTTCGTTTTCGTTATGGATGCCGTAGAATAGGTAAAAAGTAAAAAAAGGTAAAAAAAAGTAAGGTAAAAAAACGCCAGCACGATTTATTCAAAAAATAATAACCTGCTCCGATGCATAGAAAAACGAAGATGAGGCCACTATCATCTTCCCGTATGACACAGGATTGGCGACGAACAGGTCATATTCCAATCTTTTCAGCTTCTTAAATTTTTTTGCAGTGTCAATCAGTGCTGGAAAAGATAACTTAAGGTTCCTCGCTCTGAAGTCCGAGAAGAGGATAGACAGAATTCCATGACGAGATAACAGCTGTCGACTTCTTCTTAAGTGGAAACCATAAACTGCATGCCCTTTTAGCAACCAGTGGTACACTTGTTTTTAGAAGGGAAGAAGAGCTGACTAGGAAAGAATCTCTGGAATGATCATCATGTTAAAACAACGACCTCAGAGAACCTTGAAAAAATTTGCCGTCCAGTTAAATTGTTGACTCTGCTCTACAAGCATTATCTCACCTTGCATACCAGGAAAGCTGGGTGAAGACCATCCAGTTAAACGAACAGAATTCCGATCGCCATTGTATTGCATCCTTTATTTCCCATGTGCATTTTTGAACAGCCATAGATCAAGGAGTAGTCCGGTCACTAGGACAATACAGTTTCTATCGACACCTTAGCATCTTTACAAAAAAAAAGAAACCTAATTTGAGAAGCACTTTTTTTTCAAAGTCTTTTATCACGACGCTGCACTGGATAACGGTCTTTCTGATGCGGCGAAAACAGCGTATATTTTGGTGGAAAATCCATATCAAGTGTCGAGTTATTCGACGCTATCATTATTTCCTCACGGACTATCGATGAAGCATCATCGGCAATGCTCAGACGGCTTGACACACGGGAAAATGGCAGCACTGTTCACAGATCTGAAGGAAATTCGTTTCATTAAAATGAGAAGACGTTAGAGTTGAACTCAATTATTCCCAGATTATGAAAACAAAATTCTACGGGTACGCATTGCGCGCAATGAATATGGAGAATCAAATAAAGGAGGAATTTGAAGAAGTATCTGTTTCGAGCTAGCGCAGTGGTTAGTGATACAGTCTATCAGGAAACAAGATACTGGTGCTACCCCTGTCTGATGCTCCTGAACAAACCACGTACGAAGGCCTTAGTTCAGCAATCTTCAAGATCGTAAGGAGAGTCTACGTGACCGGTATTCTACGGCATCCATAACGAAAATGAAAGTTCTCAAGCAGATACGGAAACAAGACGCGACATCACAATGTATAAGTTCTAACTGATGCCCACTATTCTTTTCGTGGCAGAGTATTATGTGATATGTTCAAATACCTTGTAGACGGTGAGTGCGAAAAAAACGAACCGAATGGAGGAAATGCCACCACTCACACTGTAGCAGATGTGATGGTGGGCCGTCCATAGTAAAAAAAAACAAATAAAACAATTGACCCAGCCAACTGGACATCACTGCATAGAATGCACTCACTTTCACTGTTGGGTTGCAAGAGAAGAAGCATTTATTTGGCTTGGAATACCTCAGCCACGATGAAACGATGTAACAACCTACTCATAGGACCTAGGAGGAACGTGTGGCGGCCTTCTCGGAACTTCGATGCAAGATTTTCTTGCAGAAGAAGAAATTGTAGGTAAGCAAGAAAGTGTGGCAGAAAAAAGTTTGTAAATACGGGCCTCTCGACGTTGACTCGCCTTCACATGTTCTACAGAGCGAATTGAACGCAGAATAAAGGCGATTTTTTGTTTTTTTTTCAGATGAGAGTGGAGTAAGAAAACTCTTGTTTCCATCTACGTTGTGTTGAATTTACCTATATATTCCTTACTCGCTCAAACAAAGCCTTACATACGTGAGTGTAACGTTTGTAATTGCCACGACCGACTTTCTATTAACCTCGGCATTGAACAAGTAATTTTCTTCGTATTTTTGTTGAGCAAACGCGAGGTGTT